>CAUYRH010066010.1:0-40277 GCA_963574655.1 Perodicticus potto | reverse complement strand
AAATGTAGAATATAAATGTCTGCACACAATGAGGAAGAAAATGCCATGAAAGCTATGTCAACCAGTTCAATGAAAATATTTCAAATTGTATATAAAACCAGCACATTGTACTCCATGATTGCATTTATGTACACAACCATGATTTAATAAAAAAAAAATTCACATTCAGATTTTAGAATTTAAAAAAAATAAAATAAAATCTGTTTTCTCTTTAAAAAAGAATAAATAAATAAATAAAATAAATAAATTGGGAGGTGATCCAGAAAGTTGGAAGGAGAGATTAAGGAGAATCATTAGGGAAGCAGTTAAAGCAAAGACTGTATTGCTGAGGTCCTACCATGAACTGCACAGACCAAATTCAGCCGACGTCCTGAGGGGTACTCAGAAAGCCTACGAAGGACGCTCAGCTGAAATATTTATCCACTGCTCACATTGCCCTTTGGTTGAGCATTTGCCTTCCGGTCTGTACCTGAATGTTGAATGAAGCATCAAGGAAAGCCCAGAGGGAAAGATGAAAATGTGCACATGGTCTGCATTTTGACACCACCTTCACAGCACAAGGTAATGATGAGCTTGCAAGCAACTGCTCCTTACACATGTGAATGAAATGAAAAGTGAGTTAACAGGCGTGACTAGTGTAAAAGTGAGGCTGGGCTCTTACCCAATACTAAAGAAAAGAAGGTTTTAATTCAAGAACTCAGAAAATATTGTGCTCTTGAGTTCTTCCTGAAGAATATTCAATGGGATGAATTCCACTGAAGCAAGACAGAACTGGGGAAATGTCAGCAGAACTGCTGGTAAGAATTAAATACATGCAATCAGAAATTAGAATAACTCCAGTGGTAACGATGGTGTAAAAATAGTGTATAAATATTGTATATTATGAAAAAAAAATAACTGGTAATAGGTGGGAGCTAAAGTATGTCATTTAATGGTGGCAAGTCAAATCATAGGAAACAAAGTAAGAAGAGGGACTGGGAACATGAGTAGAGTAGAAAGGTTAGCAACTTAGGAAAAAGCTGGAAACATTTCAATACCAAAAATATGACCCATATACAAAATAGAGTAAATATGCAGTATTACAAACTTTTGAGCAAACATCTCATTATTAATGTATGTGGATTTTACCGATATATTTAACAAAGAGATTCTCAGAATGGCTAAGAAAAGGAAAAGCCTGTAATTCACAAAAGAAGTATCTAAGAAAACTAGTTCAGGGAGGCTAAGAATTAAGTGTATGTACATATATATATGTATATACACACACACATTTATAAACACCTATGTAAATATAAACACAGAGTCATGCACTGCTGAGCAACAGGGACACATTCTGAGAAATGCATTAGGCGATTTTGTCCTTCTGTAAACATGGTGGAGAGTGCTTGCACAGACCCAGATAGTATAGACCACTGTGCACTAAGTTACACAGTACAGCAAATCTGTCCCTCCGAGCCTACAACACGCTCCTGGACCGGGTGTTACTGTCCTGAATACTGCAGGCAATTGTAACACATTGCTAAGTATTCGTGTATCCAAACATAAATTAGTGTAGAAAAGGCATAATAAAAATATAGTATTATAATCTTGAGGCTATGTTAACCAGTTTGATGGAAGTATTTCAAATTGTATATAAAACCAGCACATAGTACTCTATAATTGCATTAATGTACGGGGGTATGATTTAATAAAAAATAAACAAACAAATGAAAAACAAAAGGCAAAAAATATATAGTATTATAATCTTAAGGGACCATCATTTTTATATGTGGGCCATCATTGACTGACATGTTGACATGTGTGGCACATGCCTCCGTGGGTATTTTTGTGTGTGTTTATCTCCTAGCTTGTTTCACCAAAACACAAAGCCTAACCACAGGAACGTCTTAATAGCAATGGTCATAGCTCACATCCAAATTTTTCCAAATACAATTCTCCACTAAAAGAAATTGGGGTCCTCGCTGAAATGGTCGATGCTAGGCCTGAGACACGCAGAGAGCAGCATAAGTCTGTAAAAATGCATGGATGAGAAAAAACAAAGTGTGTTAAAAAACTGACAAGGGCAAGTCACAGTTCAAAGTTCAAGAACTTTCTTGAAGGGGTCCTATTTGCCATGTTTCTACAAGTAGAGCAACTAAAAAATAAATTATGGTAACAGATTTTTAGCAGTTAAAAAAATAATGTATAAGTCTGTAGCAACACCACTCATCAAATTTAGGGAGAATCTTCTTTTCAGACTAATACCATCTATGAATGTACAGAAATAAGGGAATCAGAAAATCATCACCATTCCATATCCACAAATGTTAATTGATACTGGTAAGGACACAGATAAGAATAATCAATAGGTGTTAAAAGATGAGATAAAATACTTTTGGGGTCAAATACATTCACATGGCCTCAACTATAACCCATAGGTTACTTATTCATTGCAAAACCAAAAATGTGCCTTACCTGAATTGCCCGCATCCCTCTACCAAACGATCCGATTTAGCATTATCAACGTGGAACAACCTGACCTTGTGTGTCTCCTATAAAGACTGTAAAGTGAAGGACATCACCACATCACTGCCATGAGATTCTTGCCAAAAGATTTAACCTGAGCTAAATTTTTAGAATTCAGTCGAATGAACACAGTGGGAAATTCTGCAAGACAACTGGACTAGACTCTTTAAAAATGTCAATGCCATCACTGCATTAAATGTCAAGAAAAGGAGAAATAGTGGTGGGAAGCTTGTAAATCAAAGTAAGCAAATGAGACATTAAGACCAAATGTCATGTATAAATCTTAACTGAATCTTTGAAGTGAAATATATACAGAGGGTACCAAAAATATATACTCCTTTTACGAAAGGAAAAAACTATATTAAAATTGCAATACTCAATATACACTGATAATGTTTGCTATCTTGATTATTGTCTCTTCGATCTCTTATAATTGCTGAAGTCCAACATGACTTGAGTATTAACAATTTTAATACAGTTTTTCCTGTCTTAAATGTGTACATATATACATGTTGGCACCCTCTGTATACATGTGTGAGGTCTTTGAAGTTTTTGACATATATTATTTGTTTGCTAATCAATCAATATTACATTTCTTGTTTCTGTTTGATTGTATAGAATATTTATTATAATCAAGAAGAATGGTTCTTAGGAAATAGATGTTGAAGCATCAAGAAATAAGTTCCATAGTGTTTATACTAAATTTAAATTATTCAGTAAAAAGAACACACATACATACAATACATATGTGTGTGCATATCTGTACAAAGATTAAGACAAGAAAAAGAGATGATGCAAAAAGTGTAATTTACTGAATCTAGATCAAGTTTATAAGGCTGTTATGTTATGTTATTCTTTCAATTTTTCTGTAGGTTGAAAACTCTTTTAAAAGAGTGGAAAAAAATTAAATATTAGGAAATATATCAATGAGTAATTTGGTTATTTTTCCCACTGTGAAAATATGACAAATGTAACACTGTGGTTATCTTTAAGAGCTCTCGGTCATCTAAGTCCTGCCATAAGCTCTTTTGTTTTTCGGACACAAAAAAGAAATTGGGAGCCATTTATCATGGGGCTTTAAACACTTATCAAATGTGATTTTTTACATAAGAAATTAATATCATCCTTAATATTGAAAGTAAGGCAAAATATGTTTTATCTTTTTAAATATTTGTATATTATTCCTCAGCTAAATATTTTCTGACAGTATTCAGATTTCCCAAGAGTAAAGCATGGTTTTTCTGTGTGGTTTGTACAAGATATTGAGGTTTTTAACATTCTCTGCCTTATTTATTTTATGAAATGTATGGCTATCAATTTTTATTGGCTCATAAAGCTATTAAAACACGAATGTGATATTAGGTATAAGTTAGGTATTAGGTGTATGTCCTTTGGGACTATTTCCTTCCATTTACAAACTGCTGTTTCTTTCTCAAAGACTCATTTTTTTCACCTGTACAATAAATAAAATAATTTGACCTCTATCATAAGCAGTTAATATTTTAAAATGTTAATGTAGGCTCAGCACCTGTAGCTCAAGCAGCTAGAACGCCAGCCCCATACACCGGAGGTGGCAAGTTTGAGCCCAGCTCGGGCCTGCCAAACAGCAATGACAACTACAGCCATAAAAATAGCCAGGCATTGTGGTGGGTGCCTATAGTCCCAGCTACTTAGAAGGCTGAGGCAGGATAATCAGTTAAGCCCAAAGAGTTTGAGGTTGCTTTGAGCTGTGATGCCACAGCACTCTACTGAGGGTGACAAAAATGAGACTCAGTCTCAAAATAAATAAATAAATAAATAAAAAATAAAATAAAATGTTAATGTAAAACACATAGATCAATATTTAGAACGTTTGACACAGTAACTAAGAGTTTGAGGTTGCTTTGAGCTGTGACGTCATGGCATTCTACTGAGGGTGACATAGTAAGACTCAGTCTCAAAAAAAAATTAGTTAATTAAAAATAAAATATAATGTTAATGTAAAACACATACATCAATATTTAGAATGTTGGACACAGTAACTATTAGTTATAATTATCAAGTTACCTAAGTATTATTTGCCATGCTTGCAGTTCATATTTGACCAAATTATATATATTCTCATTTCTTGTTTTTTTCAAATGTCAAGATATTTGACCACTCTTACCTATCATCTATAACAAATGTCCATCTGTAAAAAAAGAAAAAATCTGACAACCTATGTGCAAGAAAATTCAAATTAAAGCCTAATTATAATTATATTCTGCTATTCCCTTGTCTTTTCCACTTATTGGCCACTCAAGTCTCAGATGATACCAAAATCTCTGATCAAATATTGGGCACCAGAAAGAAAATTACTGAAATTGAGAGAATGTAATTAAGGAGAAATATATCTGTAGGGTTGGACATACTCCTGGAAACTTGGCAAAAGGCTAAGCAGTTTGCATCCCTAGGAGTGACCTCTTCCACGTCTGTTCTTGTTTTCATCTGACAATTTGTGTCCAACTGCTGCTGGGAACAATTTCAGTCCTGGTTGGGTAACATGAGAAAACCCACTTCAGTGAAAGGGATGCTCATTATCATCAGTCTAGTCTCTGCTAGTGCTGCCTTGAATCTATCACCTGGATCCAAATTTTTCATTTTCTATACCTTTTATCACTCCAGGCTTTTATCTTGAGTAATTGAAGCATGCCTACTGTCTGGGTATGGAGTTACCTGCCCTCCAAACAATGACCCCTTGAATCTACCTACACTAACTTAGAATTTATGTATGCATATATAATAAATTTTGTGTATCTCTGTGTGTGTGTGTTAAAAATAGATTTCAAAATAGTGAAGAAAGTTACCTGAACTCATAGGATGAGAGAAATCTAAATATCTAAGTCCGGAGAATAGTGCGACTTCTTTGTGGTCTATAGCTGCATTGCCCTGTGCAATCCACTATGAGGCATGCATTTACCCACAAAACTTTTCTTTTGTCCAGACAGGAATTAATCAGATAATATTGGCTGGTTTTGATCCAAGACTGTTATTAGCATAAAGCATATACAACGTATATATAGAATAAAAACATTTATATAGTCTATTATCATGCCAGCATCCGGAGGCACCTTACAATAATAAAAATGATTGATTTACAAAAGAAAACATATCTGTGATTATGAATGGCTTTGAAAAGCAGACTTAATCTGTTTCTGAATTTAGAGATAATCTCATTTGTAAGAGCTTACATGATAAGGGAATTTCAAATTATGGGGAAATAGATTGGGGGGGACCACAAATCTAGGTCAGAAATATTCTCTTATAATTTATAAAGAGTCAGTATAAGAGAATCTTCCAAAATCCTTCTAAGTATTAACCTAGACAAATATAAATGTGCTAATTGCCTGTCAAAAGGAAACAGAAATCTTGTACAATAAAAAAGAACAAGGAATTTTAATGGGAATGTCACTGAATCTGTAAAACATTTTGGCTATTATAAACATTTTAACAGTGCTGATTCTGATCATCCATAAGCATGATTTTTCCATCTGTTTACATCTTCTGCTATTTTTCCCCTCAGTGTTTCCTAATTCTCCCTATAGAGGTCTTTCATCTTTTTGTTAAGTATATCCTAGGTGTTTTATTTTATTTGCTGCTACTGTGAAAGATATTGAGTCTTTGATTTCTCAGCTTAACTGTAGGTGTATAAGAAAGCAACTGATTTCTGTACATTTATTTTGTATCCTGGGACTCTGCTGAATTTATTTATCAATTCCAGGAGTCTTTTGGCAGAATCTTTGGGAGGTTTTTCAGATATAAGATCATATTGTCAGCAAAAGAGTGATAGCTTGATCTCTTCTGTCACTATTTGTATACCCTTGATTTCTTTCTCTTGTCTGATTGCTTAGGTTAAGAATTCTAGCACCATCTCGAAAAGTTGTAGAGACAGTGGACAACCTTATCTAGTTCCAGATCTAAGCAAAATGCTTTCAAAATTTCCCCCCATACAGTATGAGGTTGGCTGTAGATTTGTCATGTATGGATTTTGTAATTTTGAGGTATATTCTATCTATGTCTATTTTGTTAGAGTTCTTATCATGAAAGGATACTGAATTTATCAGAAGTTTTCTGTGCCTCTATTGAGATGACAATATGATTTTTTGTTTTTGCTTTTGTTTATGTGGTGAATCACATATATAGATTACATATTTGGAACCCTCCTTGAATCCCTGGGGTAAAGATGATTTGTTCATGGTAGATTATTTTTTTTGATGTGCTTCTGAATTCAGTTTGCTAAAATCTTATTGAGAATTTTTGCATCAATATTCAGAAGGGATATTGGTCTATAGTTTTATTTTTCTGTGTCCTTTCCTGAATTTGATATCAAGGTTATACATACAGGTTTTGTGGAACGAGTTGGGGAGTGTTCCTTCCTTCTCAATGCTATGAAGTAATTTCTGCAGCATATGACCATTTTTTATTGGTAGGTGTGGAAAAATTCAGCTATGAACACTTCTGAACTTCTTTCATTGGAAGGGTTTTTATTGCTACTTCAATTTTGCTACTTGATATTGGTCTGTTCAGGAGTTTTGTTTCTTCCTACTTAAACCTAAGAAGGTTGAGTTTTTCCTAGAAATTGTCCATTTCCTCAACATTTTTCAGTTTATATACATAGAGGTTTTTATAGTATTTGGAGATGATGTTTTATATTTCTGTGATTTCAGTTGTAATATCTCCTTTTTAACTTCAGATTGAATTTATTAGTGTCCTTTCTTTTCTGTTTCTGGTTAATTCAGCAGAAGGTCTGTCGATTTTGTTTATCTTTTCAAGAAGTAAATTTTTGTTCATTAATCTCCTATGTAATTCTCTTTTTTAGTGATTTCATTTAATTCTGCTGTGACCGTGTTTGTTTTCTTTTGCTAGGTTTTGGACTGGTTTACTCTTTCTTAATTTTTGAGATGATGCATTAGATCATTGATTTGTGATCTTTCTTTTTTTTTTTTTTTTTTGAAGTTTTTGGCCAGGGCTGTGTTTGAACCCACTACCTCTAGCATATGGGGCTGGCACCCTACTCCTTTGAGCCACAGGTGCCACTTCTCCCCGCCTTTTATTTTTTTTTATGTAGCCATTTAAGGTTTTACATTTTCCTCTTAGAACTGCTTTTGCTGAACCTTATAGGTTTTGACAGCCTGTGTCCCCTTTGTCATTTAGTTTCAAAGAATCTTATGATTTCCATTATAATTTCATCCTTGATCCAATAATTGTTTAATGGTAGCTTGTTTAATTTCCATAACTTTGTGTATAATTTAGTGTTTTTGTTGGAATTAATTTCTGATTTTATTTCAGTGTGGTCTGAGAAAATACGTGGCATAATTTATATTTTTTAATTTATTGAGACATGATTTGTGGCCTAAGATGTGATCAATCTTGGAGAATGTTCTGTTTTTTGATAAGAAGAATGCAGATTCAGGAATTTGGGGGTAGAATCTTCTGGAAATATCTGTTAGGTCCATTTTCTTATTTAAGTCCCATGTTTCTTTTGCTTATTTTCTGCTTGAATGATTTGTCCAGTTCTGTCTGTATGTGTCGACGTACCTGGATATTATGACATTGCTGTTTATCACTTTGTTTAGATTTAGGATGATTTGCTTTATAAATCAGGATGCACCTGTCTTATGTGCATAAATATTTAGAATTGATGTGTGTTCTTGTAGAAGAAGGCAACCCACCCAGAATGTCTAGGCTCTCTGGTCACATAGATTCCCCCAAGACATAACCTCTCCCTGTAACTCCTGCAGTCTGAGCCAGAGTTAGAAATTTTGTGAGAGAAGGAACAAGATGAAAACTGAGGGGCTGAAGCACCCTGGAGAGGACAAAGTTGAATGACAGGCGGAGAAGCAATATGGCACCTGCCATCTCTGTTCAGGTCTGCCGAGAAGGGATGTGACACCAAAGGTGCTTGCTTATAGCCTATTGCTTTGTCCTCAGGAAGATTCCAGCTCACCAGGGTCAGCAGCTTTTGTGCTAGTGAAGGTAGAAGAGTTCTAGAGCAGCTCAGGAGTCCACCAAGTGCCAGAGATGTGGGGGAAGGAGAAACAAACAGATACTACCCTTCTTGCTGGACTCTGAGCCTCAGAGGTTGATCTCTGCTGATATCTTGTTTTTTAATGTTCTGTTCTGCATATTTTTTTCCATGGAATCTCTCTGGTAGGTCCTGGCACTTTCCCTCAGAATTCCCTCTATGTTTGTTTGTTTATTTTCTTTTTCATCTAAAACCTTTCCTTCTTTCTTGAACAATGCAGCAGCTGGGGTCTCTGGTCAGCCATCTTGTCTCCTAAAGTCCCGCAAAACTTTTTGCCCATGGGGGCTATAATAATAGATTTTGAATTAATGATAATTTAATTTGAAGCAAAATTATAACATAAAATTGATGCAGGGGTGTGATTTAAAAGTTATTTGTTCCATTCTTTTCTGTCAAGGCAAGAACTGAATGTGCCAAATTCCTGACAGAGACAATTCAGACTCTTATAGTCTCCAAGAAAGAGGCTCCTGTAAACCTTACAAATGAGTACAAAAGTGGGGGAAACTTCTATTCTTAGGCAAAAGTATTTCCTTAGTTTGAATTGCACTTATTTGTCTCAATACATTTTCTGTGAGCCTACATTTTATGTATATGTGACTAAGTTGCTTGTATATGAGGGTGAAAGAATCTCAAATTATTTGCCTATCATCTATCTTATCTATCTGTCATCTACATAACCCACATTTTTATTCAAAGAAAATAAAAAAGGGCTCGGCGCCTGTGGCTCAGCAGGCTAAGGCGCCAGCCACGTACACCTGAGCTGGCGGGTTCGAATCCAGCCCGGGCCCGCCAAACAACAATGACGACTGCAACAAAAAAATGGCTGGGCATTGTGGCAGGTGCCTGCAGTCCTAGCTACTTGGGAGGCAGAGGCAGGAGACTCACTTGAGCCCAGGAATTGGAGGTTGCTGTGAGCTGTGATGCCACAGCACTCTACCCAGGGTGACAGCTTAAGGCTCTGTCTCAAAAACAAAAAAAAAAAGAAAAGAAAAGAAAAAAGGTAGAAAAGGCCCCAAATCCATATATATTCTAAACATATACTGTAAGCAGATAAGATTCCATGAGCACTCAAAGAGAATGAAGAAAACAGAATTTTTAACCACATTTAAACAAAAACACCTCCTACTCTACTTTTGCCTCACAGTGAAAGTTTATGAACTATTCCCTACCTGGAAAATCTAACTGCATACAGCACCTTTGACACTTTAATATTTACATACTTTCCCCGAGATTTATAAGGCCTGCCTTTATTATTCACAAACACCATATGTTATAGTACTTAGGTTCATAAATATTACAGCTATCAATTCTTTGTGTTATTATTATGAATTTACCTAAAAATTTTAATGTAGTACAGATAGGTTATTGTTAATGAGCTAGCATCAGATTAAAAGTATGAAAAAAGAGTAATAAAATAAGGAATATATGTGTGGTTGAAGATTTTAAACAAAACCAGAGAGAGACTGTTATATGGCTAAAAATTCCAAATATTTATTTTTCTGATTTATTTATTTATTTTTAAATTAAAATCATAGCTGTATACATTTATAGGATACAGTGTGACAATTTGATATGCAGTGTGGAATGCTTAAATCAAACTGATTACCATAACCATCACCGCATTTACTTATTTTTTGTGGTAAGAGATTTAAAATTGACTGTTACTTATTTTGAAATGTATCCTTGCATTGTGCAACTAGGTGGGATTCCACCAAATGGCCTTCTCTTCTCCCTTGCTGGACTATATTTGTGTTTATCATTCATATGCGTGTGTAAGTGTTTATATTGGTTTCATAACAGAATTGAGTACGTTGGATTTTTTTTTTTCCTTTACTGAGATACTTTACTAAGAAGAATGTGTTCCAACTCCATCCAGGTAAACATAAAAGATGTAAAATCTCCATATTTTTATGGCTGATACCATTTGTTAATCCATAATGGGTTGATGGGCATTTGGGTTGATCCACAACTTGGCTATTATAAATTGGGCTACAATAAACATTCTGGTGCAAACGATCTTATGGTACAATGATTTTTTTGTTCTTCTGTGTAGATACATAGTAATGGGATTGTGAGATCAAATGGAAGGACAACTTTTATTTCTTGAGAATTCTCCATACTTCTTTCCATAAAGGTTGTATCACACCAGCAGTGTAAGAGTGTTCCCTTTTCTCCACGTTCACACCTGCACCTGCAGATCTGGGACTTGGTGATGTCAGCTAATCTCATTGCAGTTAGGTGATATGTCAGAGTGACTTTTATTTGCCTTTCTCTGATGATTAGGGACAATGAGATTTTTTGATGTGTTTGTTGCACATTAATCTTTCATCTTCAGATAAGTTTTTGTTCAAGTCTCTTGCTCAGTTTGCTCTTTTTTTCTTAAATAATTTGAATTCTCTATAGATTCTAGTTAGCCCTTTGTCATATTCATAGCATGCAAATATCTTCTACCACTCCAAAGGCTGTCTATCTGCTTTAGTTGTGGTACCCTTAGCTGTGCAAGAAACTTTTTTGCTTGGTCATGTCCTATTTATTTATTTTTGGTGTTGCTGCAATTGCCAAGGGAGTCTTCTTCATAAAATCATGTCCCAAGCCATTTTGTCAAGTGTTTCCCCCACATTCTTTTCTAGATTTTTATTGTTTTGTGTCTTAAATTTAAATCTTTTATCCAGCCAGAGTCAATGTTTGTCAGTGGTGAGAGGCAAGGGTACAATTTCAGTCTTCTATATGTGGCTAATCAGTTCTCCCTTCTTCCAGAACCATTTATTAAATAGGGATTCTTTTCCCCAGTGTATACTTTTGTTTGATTTATCAAGATGGTGATATGTAGCTGAGTTCACCTCTAGGTTCTCTATTCTTTTCCATAGATCTATATCTCTATTTTTATGCCAACACCATGCTGTTTTGATCACTATAGACTTGTAGAATAATCTGAAGTATGGTAAGCTTCAGATTTGATTTTATTTCTTACAATTGTATTGTCTATCTATGTTATTTCTGATTCCATATAAAATGAAGGACTATTTTTTAAGCTCTTTAAAGTATGGTATTGGTGCTTTGATGGGGATTGCATTAAATCTATGGATCACTTTGGACAGTATGGGCATTTTAATGATGTTGATTTTGCCTAGTCATGAGCATGATATGTTTTTCCATTTGTTAACACTTTCTGCTATTTCTTTTCTCAGGGTTTCATAGTTCTACTTATAGAGATCCTTCATGTCCTTTGTTAGATATATTTCCAGGTATTTCATTTTCTTTGGAGCTACTGTGAAAAGTATTATGTCTTTGATTTTATTCTCATCTTGACTGTTATTGGCATATATGAAGGCTACTGATTTGTGGACATTGATTTTGTATTCTGAGATATAGCTATATTTTTTGATCACTTCTAAGAGCTTTTTTCTTGAGTCCCTGGGGTTTTCCAAGTATAAAATCTTGTTTTCTGCAAAGAGTGAGAGTTAGCCTCTTCTGTCCCCATTTGAATATCCCTGATACCCTTTCGCCTGATTGCATTGTGTAGGACTTCCAGTACTATGTTGAATAGCATTTAAGATAGTGGAAATCATTCCAAATCCTGTTCTTGTTCTAAGTGGAAATGCTTTCAGTTTGACTCAATTCAGTATAATATTGGTTGTGGGTTTTTTATAGATAGCCTCTATCCATTTAAGATATGTCCCATCTATGCTTATTTTCTTAACTGTTCTTGTCAGAAAAGGATGCTGGATTTTGTCAAAAGCCTTTTCTGCATCAATTGAGAGAATCATATAGTCTTTGTTTTTGATTTTATTTATGTCAGGATTTATGTATGTTGAACTAACCTTGTGTCCCAGTAAAACCCACTTGATCATGATGCATATTTTTTTACATGATCATGATGTGTGTATTCTGTTTGCTAGGATCTTATTGAATATTTTTTGCATCAATATTCATTAATTACTTTGGCCTATAATTTTTCTTTTTTTGTTTGCTCCTTTGCTTGTTTTGGAATAAGAATGATATTTGCTTCATAGAAAATGTTGAAGGAGCATTCCCTCCTTCTCTATGTTTTGGAACAGTTTATGTAATATATGTACTAGTTCCTCTTTGAAGATTTCATAGAATTCTGGTTTGAAACTATCTGGTATAGGGCTTTTCTATTTTGGAAGATTTTTTATTATGGATGCAATTTCAGTGCTTGATATAGGTATTCAAAATTTCTAATTATTTCTGTTTGAGTTTAGGAAGGTGGTAGGTTTCCAGATATTAGTCCATTTCCTCTACATTTCCAAATTTCTGGGCATAGAGTTTTTTGTAGTAATCATTGAGGATCTTCTGTAGTTCTGTGGTATCTGTCATTATTTCCCCTTTTCATTTCTGATTTAAGTCACTGGGGATGTTACTTTTCTGTTTCTGGTTAATCTGGCCAAGGGTTTATTGATTTTATTAATTTTTTCATAGAATCAACTTTCTGCTTCAATGATTTTCTGAATATTCTTGTGTTCTTGATTCCTGCTCTGATTTTGGTTATTTTTTTTTTTTCTTCTCCTTGGTTTGGAGTTAGATTGTTCTTCTTTTTCCAGTTGCTTGACTTTAGGTTGTTGACTTGGTACCTTTCTTTTTTCTGGATCAAGGTATCTAATGCTATAAATTTCTCTCTGAGGATTGCCTTTGCAGTATCCCACAGATTTTGATAGCTTGTGGCTTCATTATAGTTTTGTTCAAGAAAGCTAATGATTTTCTTCTTAATATCATCCTTATCCCGGATGTCATTCAGCATAAGATTATTTAGTTTATATCACTTTATGTGGGTATGAAGATTTCTGTTGATGTTGAGTTCCAATTTTATTTTGTAATGGTCTGAGAAGATGCAAGGATTATTCCTTTTCTTTTGAATTATTCTTATTCTTTTGAATTTGTTGAGGTTGGAATTGTACCCTAAGATATGATCAATTTGGGGGGATGGTCCAAGGGCTGATGAAAAGAATGTATATTCAGTTTCATTAGCATAAATGTTCTGTTTATGTTTGTCAAGTTCTTTTGTTCTAGAATCATGTTTAAGCTCTTTACTTTGTTTACTTTCTGCTTGGAGGATCTTTTCTGTGTTGTCAGAGGGGTGTTAAAATTTCCAACTATTATAGAGCTGGAAGATAAATATTGTTCAGATAATTTAGGGTTTGTTTTATGTATTGAGGAGTGTTTAGGTTGGGTACATAGATGTTAATGATTGAAATCTCTTCATGTTATTTGCTTCCCTTGATCACTATGTAGTGTACATCCTTGTCTTTCCTTATTATTATTCTTTTTTTTAGTTTAAATCCAATTGTATCTGCAAATAAGATTGCAAACCATGCTTTTGTCCTGATTTTCATTTGCCTGGATTACTGTTTTCCATCCCTTCACTCTGAATCTTGTTTTATCTTTAGAGGTTAGGTGTGTTTCTTGGACATAGCACATATTGGATTTGAGCTTTTGTATTCAGTGCTTCTTTAGTGGGGAATATAAGTCATTCACATTTATTGAGAGAATTGATAGGTATGGTAGAGTTTTGGTCATCTTGTTTTGCAGAGGTCCAGTTCTTAGTTTTATCCCTTGCACCATGTGGAAGCTAGGCTTTTTTCTTTAATTTCTTGGAGCATTTACTTTGGTGATGAATCATCATGCTGGTTAGTATGAAGAATATGTCTAAGTACTTCCTATAGAGCTGGTCTAATTATGGCAAATTTCCTCAACATTTGCATGTCAATAAAATATTTGATTTCTCCATCACAAATGAAACTCAGTTTAGCAGGATATAGGGTCCCAAAATTGTTTTTTGTAACAAGGTTAAAGACTGATGACAATCTTCTTTTGGCTTGAAAAGTTTCAGCTGAAAGATCTGCTGTCATCATGATAGTTTTCTCTTTTTTAGGTAAGACTTTTCTTATACCTGGATGTTTGCAGAATTTTCTTTTTCATTTACTGTAGCAAAGTTAATTACAACGTGCCTAGGAGATGCTTTGTTTGGATTTAGTCATGCTGGGATTCTGAAACTAGTATCTGAATTTCTGTGTCTCTTGCAATGCTTAAGAAATTCTTCACCATGATGTCCTTAAGTAAAGCATCAATGCTTTTAGGACCATGCTCTTCTCCTTTAGAAATCAATATACTTTAGATGTTTGATCTTTTAGAATAATTACATAACTCTCTCAGAGAATTTTCTGTTTTTGTTTCCTTTTTTCTGCCTCTTTGAATTATTGAGTTAATTCAAATGTCTTGTCTTTAGTTTCTGAAATTCTTTTTTTTTCCAAGTTCTGTATTACTGGGGTTTTCTACAGCGTTTTTGAGCTCAAGCAATTAAATGAATTTTAAGAATCTTGGCTTTTCAACTGTGGAGTGTGTGTGGGAGCTTTCTTTTCATCTAAAATCAATTATTACACATGCGCAAATTTATATAAGGTCTGATGCAATAGTCATGGTTATTAAGTATGCCCACCATGTTTGTAATATTTTGACCATGTTAAACCTAAAATCATTGTAATCCTACAATTATAGTAAAAGTAAATTAATTTCTCTTTTAGATACTTGACTTGAGCATAAAGAAAATAAACACTGATTTGGAAAATCAAAGTGAAAGGTCTCAGGACATGTCCTAGGTGCATAGTGGGAAACATTTAGAGAATAGGGAGGTATAATGTAGTATTGCTCAAAGGCTCAGGACCATTTCCTCTCAATCTTACAAAGGCCCCTTTCAGAGCTGCAGCCAGAGACTCTGGGACCAGCATGGTGGGATAAGAAAGCTGGCTTTGTCTTGATGTCAGCCAGCCTCTACCCAATCCTCATGGGTGGGGGTGTTAGGCTAGAATCTCAGCTGGGGAAGATTTAAACATCTGCATTGCCCCACCCCTGCTCTGGTTACAGCTGGAGGAGAAGAATCTGTCCACTACGTTCAACCTGAGAGGGTCCCTGGGTGGACAGCCTAGTTTGAACTTTTCTATCAGATTGTCCCAGGCAGTACAAACACTGTTCTTCTAAAAGAGATCAAAGGCTTGTGAAGTGGCCAGAAAGCAGAAATGCTTGAGCAGATCTGTCTGTCAAATCCCCAGGGGCTGAAGTAGGTTCCCCTCTAGAGGGCAGGGGAATCAGGAAAGATCCTCACCAAAGTCAGAACTGGGGTGGGGGGTGGTCAGTGCCTGCCACTAATTCAGCCTGTGAACCACCTCTGCCTGCTGCGTCCCTCTCTCCCTTTCCATTCCCTGTTTCCACAGAAGTCACTGTTCTGGCCAACGGAATGCCTAGGACCCTCAGTGAATTACCAAACACTCTGGGCTCTACAGGGGGCAGACTTTCAGGCAGCCAAGATGGGGGAAAGAGTGAACTATGTGTTCAGAATTGTGGGGAAAATATTTGTTCCTTTTTTGCCAGGCAGGATGATGCCTAGGGTCAGAGGTGGGAACTCCCTGGAGGAGGAAGATCAAAGTTTATTGGCTCTTTCCCACGAGGTAATGTGAGTTGCCCTTTGTTCCCTGCTCCTGTGCAGAGAACCCTCATAGGCTTCCCACTTGGGGCAGGGTTCTCCTGTCCTCTTGGCGCTGGGCTTTGTACCTGGTCTGTGTTGTCTTTCTTCCTATTTTTTGGACTCACAGCTTGTCTCAGCAGAGATGATGAGCAGTTGTCTATCTTTTTTCCACACTCAGCTCCCCACCTTGGCTTCAGGGAATCCACTTCTTTCCAATATCTCTCCGTCTGGACAGAAGCCTCTCACGAAAGCTGCTCTAGTTGGCCATCTTCCTTACCACCCGACAAATATTTCATATAATGTAGGCTTACCTTTTACCTTTGGGATTTAAGGACTAAAGAAATCAGTAAGTCAATGCCATAGAGGTGAGGAAAACACTTATATTGAAAGTGCACACCAGTTTTCACACCGAGTTGTGGGATATTTGATATAATATACTCATTTTTCAACATATCTAGGGCTTTAAACTTCAAACTACTGAAATAAAAGTAAGAGGAAAAGGTCTAGGAAAAAGCTGACATCTTGCCCATACCATGGTAGAAAGGGAAGATAAGAACACGATGGATTTTCTTGTTCCAACTGTATCTTCTCTAAATAATAGAAAAGAGGATCAGATATGTTTTAGTTATAAGCATTTATTTATATCTTTACTCAAAAATCTCGGTAGGATTACATTCTTCCAGAATGAAACATTCCCATCAATACTTAAAACATTGAATAGAGTGAAGACCTAATATGATACAATAAATAATATGGTAAAGAAAAGATCACTTGTGTAACTTTTCCTTCCAGAAATAATTTTAGTTCTCTGGTTGTGTCATTTGGTGAATATATTTTAGGTATTTTAATAGAAGCTGTTGACTTTCCTTACCCTAAGAATATTCCTCCATACTCTCTTAGTGCATTTTAACCTATTTGTTTCTTATTAGTACTTTATAATTTATTTCCACTCAAGGAAGATATTATTATAAAAATGCACATTGAAATTCTATTGGCAAAATAGTTAGGCAGTATTAATTTTTGGAAATGATTAAATTCATTTCATTTATATGGTTCATCCAGTCATTGGGATGAACTCCTAAAAAAGAGACTTTTGAATTTGAAATTATCTGCCTCTAATACTTTTTAAATTATAAAATTTGTATATTGCTGTGGTAAAAATAAACATAATAATCAATCTAATGAGATAGGCGTAATTTTCATCTGTCCATACTTTTCTCCTTGTTCATATAAACATACTCAAGCCGTATGTGCTTAAGTGGAAGATTGTTTGTTATTCATTTCCTAGGTGGAATTATATTATAAAGATTACCTAAATCCCATTTTCTCTCTTATCAGTCTTGATGAATAACCTCATACATTAGTAATGAAGATATAACTCAATATTTTCTAACTCCTATGCACATAAATAGGTGTATATAGTACTGCATATGTTAATGAATTTGGTTTCTTCTTTACCTTTTTTTATTCTTTCAATGTTTCCCCATTTTTTCTTCTCCTCAATCCTCCTTCAAGCTAGTTAACATGAGTTAACAATTCAGCGTATATTCTTCAGTACATTTCCATACACTCATATATCTATACAGATGGGTAGACATACCAAGTTTTTACTTCACCGTGCAAACTTTATGTAAAACAGTCTATCTCCTATGTGGTTCATATGGGTGTGACACGTAATTTGTATTGAAGAGCTCCACATCATTCTAAGACATTTCAAGCATAATTTCCTGTAATAATGAGGCAAAGAGCTAAAACTCCCATTTCCCGACTCCTCTGTAGTTAGTGTTCTGAGATGGGAGGGAAGTTGAACACAAGAAGACCATTTTGCTGGCACCTGTCATGATGAAGGCAGTGAGCTTTTGGAGTATACATTTTTGGAAGAGCCTATCTGGTTTCTCACGTTCTGGATCATGGCTCTAGCCCTTGCCAGGTGAGCAGTGTGGTTTTAGAAGTCACTCAGTAGCGTGCTGGATCCAGCTCATATCAGCTCATGAAAGCTTATTGGGCCTATCTCTTCTCTACTTTGTAATTCTGGTGGATTAAAACTGGCCATGGTGGGAGTGCTTGCACTTCTCTTTATAACAAAGAAATTACATGGGGAAATTAGTATTTTAATATCTTAGTTTAACGTGGTTACAGAACAATGGGTTTTCTATTGCCCTGAATGTAACTCATCATTTGCTCCAGAGGCACTAAACCTATTAGAAAAGCTTATGTCTTCAATACCTGATGATGATTTTTAGTTCTTCCTGTTTCCTAATAAAAAAAAATTGAAAATAAATAAAAATATTGGTACCTACAAAATTAACACCATGACAATTGGAAGAATGGGTACAACTCGATATTTCCCCTCAGCCTCCGTTAGTGACACAAACGGCCCTTCCTATGCTCCAGAGGATGTCGGTAGATCTTGTTTTCCCAGAAGATCATATAACCACCACATCTAAGTCAGTCATGATTCATGAAGATACTAACTTCCCCTATGCTCTACCACTATCACTGACCATTTCCTACATTAAGAAAGGTTAATAAGCGTGAATTAAAAATTAATTTGCAAAGAACGGGCTCTGTGGCTCATGCCTATAATATCAGCACTCTGGGAGGCCAAGGTGGATGAATTGCCTGAGCGTGGGAGTTTGAGACCAGCCTGAGCAAAAGTGAGACCTTGTCTCTCTCAAAAAAAAAAATAGCTGGGCATTTTAGAGGCTGCCTATAGTATCAACTACTTAGGAGACTGAGGGAAAAGAATCACTTGAGCCCAAGAGTCTGAGGTTGCTGTGAGCTATGATGCCCAGGCACTATGTTGATAGTGACAAAGTGAAACTGTCTAAAACAAAAAAATTAATTTACAAACTTTTTAACATGAGAAAGTTACATTCTTCTCTATCATGAAGATTCTCTGATTTACAAATTTATTGTGTCCCTTGGAAAGGTCAGAGAAATTTTTTTTTTATAAAACCCTTAAAAATACACTTGGAAAAGGGAATATAGACATCAATCAAAGGATCTCAGTGACAAACAAAAGATCCCCCATCGTCTGAGAATAAAGCTGAGAGATGTTGCCATGTAGTGGGTTGCTAATTTCAACTAGGAATAGAGAATGCCAGTGTTGGAAACATTATGTCTTCAGATAACAAGATTCCTTCGAATTAAAAGGGAAGTCACACTTGAGACGTGGCTTTCCTCACATTATACCTGCAATTCTGTAAATGTTCCTCCTACCCATGTTCACGAGGAGTTGTGGTCCTTATTGGGGTAACTATGCACTCAAGTTAAATAAGACAAGTTAGAGTATGACTAGAGAAATCCTCATTGCCACGGCAATGTATTCATCAGAGAGGAGGCTTAGGCATTTAGGCAAAAAGTGTACTTTTGGTTTAAGCTTGTCTTACATTGTTTTAATGGGTTAAAGGAGGTGATAAATCCATTATGTGGTTATTTCCTCGGGAACTAGCACAGTTGGTATAGATTTACAATAAGGGCCTTCTCACTCTGTTCTCATGATCTATGAAATGAAGCCAGGAGGTATAGAAAGACTCAAGGAGGAATAACTAGATAATTCCCCCCATTTTCATAAGGATTATTCAGAAGATATAGCATGTTCTGTTAGAGAATAGAGACTGGGCTCCCCACTAAAATCTTGGAATGTGCAAGTATTGGGATTCTTACTGCATTCATATTTAGCAACCGTTATCTGTTCTTACAGGACACACATGATTCTTGAAGAACTGTATTGATTATTGAAAACCTAGTTCTCTGAATGAATCCAATTTCAGCTGTTTCTTCAATATGTTGTCTTTATTGGAGCAAATCAACACAGGCTCTTTCATCTGCTATACAGCTGTGGAGCTGTCAATGCTTTTCAAAAATGTATTAAAGAACAGTAGTTTTTATCAGGATCATTATGCCGTAGGTACATGTCAATTTTCCTTGTCTATGTCATAATGGGGCCTCTCCAGACACAACTGTCTTCACAAAGTGGTGATCGTGCTCTCAGTCCATGTTTTCACTCTTACACTTCACATGAGTGTATCTACGTCGAGTGTGGGCATAGCCAGAAGGCAGCCATCTGAGAACCAGGAAGAGAGCCCTCATGAAAATCTCATTATGCTGGCACCTTGATCTTGGATTTCCAGCCTCCAGAACCATGAAAAATATAGGTGTATCGTTTAAGCTGTCCATCCTGTAGCAATTTGTTATAATAGCATGAGATAATCAAT
Organism: Perodicticus potto; assembly: GCA_963574655.1. Lineage (NCBI taxonomy): Eukaryota > Metazoa > Chordata > Mammalia > Primates > Lorisidae > Perodicticus > Perodicticus potto. Next base: position 20,032 of record CAUYRH010066010.1, on the reverse strand, counting down.
TCAGAAATTGATACTGAGAGCGAAATGCTGCTATAACAAGTAAGTTAAATGTGGAATTGTTTTTGAAATTGGGAATGGGTAGATATGGGAGATTTTTCAAGTTATAAGTTATAAAAAACTGATATTGCTGTGAAGGGACTGAGAAAAGCAATTCTGGTGAGGTCTCAGAAAGAAAATCTCTTTTCTCACTGGACAGAATGCCTCCATCTTCCCAGAGGAAACATAAATAATTTTGAACAAAGTGCTGGTAGAAACATGGCTGATAAAAGCCATTCCATTGAGATCTCAGACAGAAGTGATACATATGTTATCAGACAGTGCAGAGGAAGCAGTTCTAGTTATAAAGTGGAAAAGAACTTAGCTGAGTTGTGTTACTGTTGTAGTGTTTTGCAGAAGGTAGATCTTTCAATTGATAAACTTGGACATGTAGTTGAGGAGATTTTTAGGCAAAGTATGAAGCAGCAGCCCATTTCCTCCCAACTGCTTATAATAAAATACAAGAAAGGAGAAATTAATTGATAGAACTGTTAAACAAAAGGAACCTGAACTTTAAGGATTGGAAAATTATCAGCCCATCCATACTGCATAGAATATCAATGGCATGGCCAAGAGTTTGTTGGGTAGGCTGTTGGGTAGCATAGCTGTGAACCATAGTACCAGTGGGATATTCCAGTAGGCACAGATAATTTGGATGAAAGGAAACAGAGACAACTGGGTAAGATGAGGGAAACTGTCATACTTCTTAGACCCTAGGTAGAGCTATTCAGCTGCAAAAACATGCTAATTTTAAAGAGGATAAAGAATGATCCTTGAGGCAACTTGGAGACCATCAGGACTATCTCCAAGGTTTTGAAAGGGAGGTCATCACCTTGGTTTGACAGGAGAGATAGACTCTGCCTAAAGCTGTGAAGTTGCCAGGAGCTGTGGGGGCCAAACCCTGGTGAGAAAAAGCCTGTGGTTTTGGGCAGAACTGCAAAAGCAGAAAAGCCACCCAGTGGGTATGGAGAATGGGACTTCAATTTCAGTAAGTCTATAGGCAGTTTATTTGCCCTAGTGGGTCTGGAAGGCAGATTCTCTGGACAAAATGTACATTTATCAAGCCTAAAAGCTCATGAAATTTGCCCTGCTGGGCTTTGGTCTTGCCTGAGTTGTGTCGCCCCTTCCTCCTTTCCTATTTCTCTCTTTTAGAATAGGCATATCTGTCCTTTGTCTGTTTCACTATTGCAATATAGAAATAAGTAATTTGTTTGATATTACAGGTCCTCTGCTTATCTTCATCAGTTTTGGCTACTATAAAAAGTCAGCATTTGTTGGATGGCTTAAGCAACAAACATTCATTTCTCCCAGTTCTAGAGACTGGGAAGTCCAAGGTGAAGGTTCTGATATATCTGCTACCTAGAGAAGGCCAACTTCCTGATTTGCAGATGGTGGTCTCTTGCTGTGACTTTACATGGTAGAGTAGGCGGGGATTGAGCAAGTCCTCATATCTTTTTCTATAAGGGCACTAATCAATTTAAACAGCCTTAAACATCATAACCTAATTATCTTCCAAAGCCCTTACATAATACCATCAAATCAGGGGTTAGTATTTCAACATATGAATTTAAGAGGACACAAATATTCAAACCATAACAGAGCTGTGTAGAGGATTGAGCATGATGCTAAGAGTGACATGTAGAAGATTATACATCATGCTTGCTATAACAGTCACCAATCTCAGAACTCATCTGAGGAATTGCTGAGAGCAAGACATTCTCCTGGCAAGCCTGGAAATCTTTTTATCACTTGGAGGCAAGCCCCAAAGTAACTCAGTAATCCCGGAGGAGCAAAGATCAGTCCCGCGGTAGTAAGGCTGATGTTAAACATTAAGCATTTTATGACAGTTTCTTGAGGGATTAGTGGAGAAAATTGCATGTAGTCTTTTAAGAGATCACGTCCTTAAGTACATATCCTCTTGCCACCTTTGGACCCTCTTGGCACCTTTGGAGATCATTTCCTTGAACACATACACTCTTGCCCCATTTGTTTTACCCCTCAACAAAAGACCACTGCAAAAGTTGTTTGGGGCTCTCCTGCACCTTTGGTGAGCCACACCTCTTGTAGCTTGTACCATCAATCCGTGTTTCATGTGATCATTCATGTGGCTGCAATGGAGTTGGAGAGAAATTTTGCTTCAGAATGAACCATACCTGGAGCCTCACCCATATCTGATTTAGAAGAGACTTTATACTTCAGAGTTGATGCTGGAATGATTCAATACTCTGAGGATCTTAGGATGAAATGAATTTGTATTTGAAAAGTGAGAAGGACACAGATCTTGATGGAGGGATGAGTAGAAGGCTATGAACTGTATGTTTTGTGTCTCTCAAAAATTTTTATGTCAAAACATTAATCACTAATATAATAATATTTGGAGGCAGAGTTTTGTGGAGGTAATTAGGCCATGAAGGTGGAAGCCACAGTATGTAATTTGTGCCTTAATGAGAAGAGAAAAGAGAAAATGTGCCTTCTCTCTCACCTTTCCACCCTGTAAGGATAAAGCTAGAAAGAACCAGGAGGAGGGACCTCACCAAGGACTCAAACATCCTGCCTCTGATCTTGGATTTCTAGCACTTGGCATGTGGTAGTGTATTACAGCAGTCTGAACTATGATGATGTACTTAATAGCAGAGGCACCAATAAAACCCCAAAGATACAAGCCCACCAAAAGCTGGATAAACATTTGGGTATGGCCATTTCAAACATAAAACTAGATAGAAGAGATTTATATTTATGTTAGTGGACGTACTCAAATGTCCCATTAATATTCATTATATTGTATTTTCTTAAAGTTAATTAATATACAGGAAAGGAATTAAAATTTTCATGCCAGACCAAAGCAGGAAACTCTTACAGTTCTATCCAGGGATAAACAATTTTAGTCATTTTCTCTGTGTGCCACAATGCATAAAAGTTTGGAAAACATTGCTGTAGGGGATGTTGAAATTCATTTTCTACATAAAAGATGGTTTTAACATATGAATAATTAATTTGTTTAATGTTTTATAGTGGTTATTTTTAAAGAATATTTATCACAAGTTCTTTATAGCTATATATTAGGTGGTACGTAGGAATGACACATTTAAAATTATATGTCTATGTATGTGCATATATATAAATAATTTTGACTTATTAATCTTTAATAAAGATAAATTAAGATACTTCCTGGGGACAAAAAAGTATTGCCAAGACTATAATTATAAATAACTTTAAAGAGCAAGCCAGGGGTATTGCTTAAGGGCAATAACAGTCATCTTACAAACAAATTAGAAATGAATGCTTAACTATTACATATAAAATGAGAAAGAAAAACTCATTCATTAATTGTTGCTTGTAGTTTGGAGGAAGGACTCTAAAATAATACTAAGAAAATATTTACCAACTTCACCTCAATTGATGAAAGATTAGGGGCAACGTAAGGCACGCTTCATAACTTGCCTAATGTGCATATTGTAAAGTCAGGTGTTCTCATTTCTGGTAAATGTATTAACAAACTCTGTATTTTCTCCCAGGTTTTATTACTTTCTATAATACTATGGTATTTATTATACCTGCAAATGATAAAAGTGATCATTGAAATGATTCTGGAAAGGACATGTGTGTCTGCTTTGCTGAGTTTTTTATTTTTAGTTTTTGAATGAGTGTATTCATCTCCTCAATAATAGATTGGGAATTTGTTTAATATGGCTTCTTTATTTTACTTATAAATACTTACGTAATAAGAGAATCTTTAAAATTGGAAGAAATCATCTATATCTATTTCTTACATAGCTAAGAAAACCAAACTGAAAATAGGCTAACTGTTCTTCATTCTTTAGCGTCTCTAATTTTTATGTAGTCTCTCTCCATGTCATTGAAAATAATGAGAGTAGATCTCAATCTTTTCCAGTACACAAGGACATCCCTCCCCCCAGAACTAATATTCACTGAGCAATAACATGTGCAAGGCACTGCTCAAAACACTTTGTCTTTTATCTTATTTAGTCTTAGCAACAATATTAACTTGTTGGAAATACCATCCCTTTTTTACAAAAGAGAAACTTTAGTCAGCCAAGAAAATTCAGTGAATAATTACCAATTTAGGCAGATATTAAGTAGCCATAGCCAGGGCATTAGAGGTAAAATTTGCACCCAGGTAGTATGGATCTCACGCTCCAATGAGCTCTCTCACTACAGTGAAACCCCTTTCCATGAGCTCAGTAGGGTGACAACCTGTTCTTCAGTTGTAATTCTTTCTAGTGACATAGGAGAATATGTGACCACAGGGGCAAAAGCCAAGTTGTAATGTTATAAGAGTGCTTTCTTGAGAAATATGCCATTATAGGGGAAGAGTATTTTAACACAAAAGGAGAATTATCAACCGCAAACCCCCAATAAACTGAAAAATATATAAATATATATATTATTGTTAAAAGAATTGCCAAATAGTTGTTCTTTTTCTTTTTTTATTTAACTGGATTGGGGGAACAAGTGGTATTTTGTCACGTGGATGATTTGCATAGTCTAGGCTTTTAATATACTGGTCACCCAAAAAGTGTACGCTGTACCCAAGAAGTAATTTATCCTACATGTCTCTCCTGCCATCCCCTTTCTGCATCTCCACTGTCCATTAGTCACTTGTATGACCATCTACACCCATTGCTTAGCACCCACTTGTGAGAACATGGTATTTAGTCTTTTGTTCCTGAGCTACTTTGCTGAGAATAGTGGCCTACAGTTCCATTCAAGTTGCTATAAAAGACATTATTTCATTCTTTTTAATGGCTGAGCTGTATTTTTTGTAAGATATATAGAAGATACACAGTAGAATCTTTGTATGTTGACCACCAAGAGACTGTAACAAACTGGTCAATATACAAAGGTGTCACCATAAAGAACTAGGCCTACTGTACTGATACATACCTGTGGTGCATGTCTGGTTTATGAAAATTAGGTCAACTTAAGGTCAATGTCGGGAGATGGTCAATGTCAGCTATGGAGGTATAAATTATCTCATTTTCTTTATCCAGTCATTAATTGGTAGGCACATACATTGATTCCATATCTTTGCAATTGCAAAGTGTGCTTTGATAAACTTTTGGAAGCAGGTGGTATTTTGTTTATTTCAAAATACTACAGGGTACAAATATTTTGCTTACGTGAATTTTTTGTAAATTTCTTTGAGTAAAATTTAAAGTGGTGTGCATTGTACCAGTTAGGTATGAATTTACTCCTCCCCTCTGCCCTCTCCCACCTGGTGGCTTTTCATTGAGATGTACTATTATATGTGTGTGTATGGGTGTGGATTGATTGGTTCCAATGAAATCAAAACCACAATGAGATATCACCTAACTCCAGTGAGAATAGCTTTTATCAAAAGATATAGAGAGAAAGGGATATTTCTATACTGTTGGTGGGGCTGCAAACTAGTATAACTAGTATAACTTCCAGGTGCCTTTTTTATATAATGACGTCTTTTCCTTTGGGTATATCCCCAGTAGTAGGATTGCTGAATCAAATGGTAGATCTACTTTTAGTTCTTGGAGGTATCTCCATAGTGGTTGTACTAAATTATGCCCCACCAACAGTATATATATAGTCACTCCCTTTCCACCACATCCATGCCATTCAGCAGTGTGATGATGTTGGATGTAAGTTTATCATATATGGGTTTTAATATTTTGAGATATGTTCCTTTTATGCCTAGTTTGTTAAATGTTTTTATATTGAAGAGGTGGTGGATTTTATCAAATGCTCTTTTTTTGCATCTGTTGAGATAGGCATATTTTTTTTTTAATTCTGTTTACATGGTGAAACAAATTTACTGACTTGGATATGTTGAATCATCTTTGTACCCTATGATGAAACCCATTTATCAGGGTGATTTTTTTAAATGTGATATTGGACTCAATTTGTCTTTGAGCTCTGAAATGTTTTTGTCTACTTGGTCTAATCTGCTGTTAACATTTTCCCACTTTATTTTGAAATTCCCTAGATGACTCTTTCATTTACAGCAGGACTGTAATTTTTTTTTTAGCTGTCTATCTTTAGTGAATTTTTATTCATGTCCTGAATTATGTTTTTGGTTTCTTTGTGTTAGTTTTCACTTTTTCTTTGATCCCATTGAGCTTGAATGCTTATATCCTTATTTTGAATTTTATTTCTGAGCTGTCAAAGTTTCCTTCTGATTAAGAGATCTAGTGTGATCCTTTGGTGGTGTTGAAGGAGCCTGTTTTGTTTTGTTTCTATATATATACAGCCAGTGTCCTTATTCTGGCTCCTTCTCATGTGGAATCTCTTCCCTCAGTTCAAGACACTTGCTTTTGCAGTAGACCTGTACTTCTGTGTTGCTCAGTGTAAAGAGGGATGGGTGCATTGCCTTTTGGCTCACGTCAGTGGGTACCCACTGCAATGTTGCAGCAATTTGGGGTTTGTTGAAATTCAGGCCCCTGGGAAAGTGTTTAGGTGCCAGTCATGGTGGAATAGGTTGGGAAATCTCCATTCCCAGGCCCCTGATGGTGTGCTTGAGTACTGCTCTTGAAGGATTCTTGGCCAGGAGTGGGGCAGATGCAAGGTGAACTTGCGACACTGGGTCCTATGCCTCCCTCTTCTCCCGTGGTTGTCACAGTCCAAGCAGGCTGTTTGGATGTTTGTGTGGAGGGGTGGGCTAGTGGAAAGCCTGTGCAGGGTCAGGGAAGCTCCCTCTTCATGTGGTCAGGAGGCAGACAGCTCTGGAAGGTTGCTGGCATCTGGGTCCCACAGTAGCAGTTGCGATGGCGGTGGTGGCCATGGGACAGGTCCTATTCAGTGGTGGCAGTGGAGGTGGGGATACATGGGGAGTGCTCATGCCTGGGATTCCCAACAGCAGCAGCAACAATGGTGGCATGGTGTGGCCCACTTGGCAGCCGCAGTTGAGCTGAGAGTGAGGTTCACTCCTGTCTAGGTCCTGCTGTGGCAGCATCAGCAGAATGGGCACAGTGCTGCTTGACCCTGGGTTGTGAGAGAGCACCCAGCCTCCCTGCTCTCTCCTTGGCCCAGGGGCAGCTGCAGATCCAGCTCTGAGCAGATGCAGCACTTGGGACTGGGCTCTCAGATTGCCTTGGGCTTCAGAGCTCAGGGCTCAGAAGCCCTTAGAACCACACTGTGCTCCTCTTCTGAGCAAGGCTAGTCTCTAGGCATCTTCCTGTGTTAGTCCAAGGCCTTGGGGGTGAGAAGGCCCACTTACAGCTTGGAATGCAAAGTCTGCAGGGCAGGAAACAGGTCCTGGGTCCTCTCAACAGCTCCTTCTGGTGCATAGGCACCTCTTCCGGCCAGTGCCAGCCAGGAAGCCACCTGCTAGCCACAAGGTGCCTTCCACCTCTTCTTTTCCTTCAGTGCCTCCTGCTGCTTCTCTGTTGAGTCCTGATGCTCTCTCTGAGACAATCCATCTGCAGGTGAATATCCACCTACTTACCTCTTTTTATTCTCTTCTTCGGAGTGGCATGTGCTGGCTGCTTCTATTCTGCCATCTCCACCCCTTTCTGAGTGTTGTTCCTTCTACACACAATGAACACTTTAGAAGTTGTCAAAAAAAAAATTCACAATACCCCAGATAGTCAAATTGGTCAATCCCCCATATTCTTTTGAGAAATTGCCATTTTTGTGATGTTGCAAGTCCTTCTCACATAGGATATACATGCAAACATAAACATCTATTACCAAAGGTGTACACACCTGTGTGTGTATAAATATAAAACATAATATATCATGGTATAATAGAATACTATATATATTCATCATCTAGAATTGCTTCATCTCTCAAACCCGTCCCTAAGACTGGTTTTCTCTCGTGTTTCGTTGTAGCTACTGGTCTCACCCTCATCCCAATCATACTTGTGTTATTCCCATATCTTATAACGAGACTATTTATTTTTTCTTTATTTGTACAAAACCCCAATATACCGCCAACTCAATAGCTGTTTTGCTAATACACATTCTCCTTAATTCTGTGGTCTTTCGTATTTCACCAGAAAGAAACTTAGTTGTGGTTGATTAGAGTTTCATCATCTTTGCTTTTACAAATACGTAAGTGACAAATGCAGGAGTAGAAAAATGACACGATACATTTACTCCATATTATAAGAAGTGTAATTTCTAATCTGAAAGGGAAAAATCATAAAGAAGAGGCGTAAAAGTAATTTTGCTAGTGGAAACAGGAAACTGGGTTTTCTCAGTTGCCCATTTTATTTCTAAGTGAAGTAGGAAGCAAATTGCCGCTTTAGAAGCAGGAAGACCATGAGAAGTGCTACGACAGAGAACAGATTGGGGGAGATAGAAATTAGTTTTTTTTGTCACTTGAACATTTGTTCAGGACTTTATTCTGTCAGTTATAAGGCATAGATTTTACAATGCTGTTACTAGACTATAGTGAAATAGGTGAACAAAATTACATCATTAATCAATACCATAATAAAGCAAAAACAGTATTTAACTTTGATCATATGTGTGTATAAATATACATACATATCAAGCAGTGTACTAAGAACTATATTGGGTTTTATAATTCATAAAATGATATAAAAAGTAGGTCTTACTATAAATATGATGAAATAAATTTTCTCAAATTATATTTTCTCCAAAATTACATTTTACTAATGAATAATAGAACTTAGGTTAATATAAATGATAGTTATGTTAATCAGTTTGATTTAAACATTCCACATTGTCTAGCAAATCATCGTATTTTATCCCATAAATGTATACAGTTATGCTTTAACAAAAATTAAGTTAAAAAATTAAATAAATTAAAAAATAGAAGAAAAATATATAAGTCATATAGATTGGTCAGAATGTAAAGGAGAATTTGGCTCTAGCAGACTCCTTTAAAAGGTATAAATCTCAATAATACTTTGAGCAATCACTGTTAGCAGTGACAGATATTTCTCATGCAGAGAGTGAAGGTCTTGGGTACACTCCAAAATAGATAATGCAGATCAGGTTAATCCTGATTATTCTAGCTTCATTCCAGGCAATTCTCAGTATTTTATACCATAAAAATCTAAACATCACCACATATAACAGTGGGAAAAATTATACTATTAAATAACCCAAGAGAAAAAGACTAGTTATAAAGTCTGTGGATTTAGATCAGATATTTAAGGTAAAGAGAGTGTAAGGAAAAGAAGTTAGGTTTTGTATATTTGGCTGTGTTGCAGCCCATATAGCCTATGGCTAGGAGTGAGAGTTATAAGAAATACCTGTAAAGCTCAATAATGGAACACCTGGGTGGAAAGGGCATGGAGAGGGAGTTAGCTGTCCTAACAAGCGTGACAGCTCGCGAGATGAGAATAGTGGTGAACTGGCAATCTCTACACCTGTGGTGTTGAGAGGCACGAGATCAGCCTTATATTAGGCTGGAGGAGAAGGCAGTCAGGAGCATGCGCATTCTATCATGGGCACACTTACTCTGACTCTGTCTCCTCTCCTGCCTGCAGAACACCAGCACAACGTCTCTCTGCTGAAGATTACCAAGCTCTGCTAAAGACTAAGATCTATCTTTCTAAGAAGACTGCTTTACTCTCTCTAAGACTCTCTCTCTCTCTCTCTCTCTCTCCAGCTAAAGTAGATAGCCCTCAGGCACCTAAGAGAAACTGAACCTGAGCAAGGGAACTTAGTGGTCCATGTCCAGAACCTAGTTAAGCTGGGCCCGAGACCTGGCCAGTCCTGGGCCCTGGCTAGAAGTGTCAGAAGTGACATGTCACAGGCTGATTCTACCTCTCTTCTCCACATAGTGTGTATGTGTATGTATTTGGCTAAATACTATTATCTGCAGTTTTCTGATAACTCAGCAGAATGATCTAGACAGATGTCATTTACCTCCAAGAAGCTCGGGTCTATGAAGGTAGATAGATTATAGTTGTAACAATGATTATTCCTTTTTTTTATAATAATTTCTCTAAAAGAAAAGCAAGTCATAAAGTGAGAGCATGAAATTACCATACCCTGGGATATTTTCCTGAATATTAATGAGAAAAAATTTGTTATTTAAAAGAAAAATACCATGAGGAAGGTGAAAAGAATATTTCAACAATGAAGTTCATCTTGGCAACTAAATGGAAAGATGTTTGTCAGCAAATAAGTAATGAAACAGTGGGGCCTGAACTGATTAACAGGGTTCTTTACAACGTCCAAAACCTTAAAAGATGTTTTTCAATATTAAAGATTGTGAAGAAGGAATTTCAAGGTTTTGGGGAATCTGTTAGTTTGAAAGAAACTGTCAGCATTTAAGTGAAATGGATATATCTACATGTACACGTTTGCAATTTAATTCCAGCTATTGGAGTGATAATTACTGATTTAGAAGAGAAGGGAACATTATATAGATAGAAATGTGTTAGTGGGTTATGGGAATACTCCAAATAAGAAACGTGATAAATTATTTCTTAGCAAGAGTGAGGTAGAGATGATCTTTCTTTTTGCTGCATTGTGTCAGGATGTGATTCCTGGAATAGCTGCAGCCATCTTGGAACCACCTGCAGATGAGCCTGCGCCGAGAACGGCAGAACAAACAGATGGAATGAGCCTAAGTCCTTGATAATGTCACTGAGTCCTCAAATCAACCTAGTCTGAAACTGAAGCTGAACTAAAATTTGTAACAATGGCCACATAAGCCCAGTAAAAAGACCTCTATAGTAAGTAGAGCAGGGACTTTAGTGAAAGCTGATCAAGTGTAATTTCTCAGAAAACCGGATTTCTTCATGACTGCACATTCCTTTGTAAGTGAGAAAAAGCCTTAACTGGTTACAATAAATCCCTTTTATGAACTGTTTAATGTTGCGTATGTGTATCAGAGGCTAAGTCTTGATCTTATAAATGAAATATTATTTATAGGATATTACAGAGCATACTAGTTTATGGGTAGAAAATTAATAAAACAGATTCTGTCTGTATGAGTGTCTTATATAATGAAAAAGAGGAAAACATGTATCAGATATGTCAAAATCCAAGAGAAGTTGATGAGGAAATGATATGGTTTAATTTGAATTTTCACTCAGCAAGTCAAGAATTAATATCAGATACACACCCTGAACTTCTCGTGGATCAATTATAATAGGAAGGTATTCTGTATTTGTTGTTAAGGGTGATTTTCCAGGTTGGGAAGTAGACCAACTCCTGTAGATGATAAATGTCTACCAGAAGGATCAACCTACACTTAGTGGAGAAGAATTATCACAGCTAAAAGATCAGAGATTGACTAAATCTTTGAAGAAAATTTTGTATCAAAAATATTTAATGAATGAAGGATTTGTAGAGGGCTATGACACTATGTCATTAAGAAATTGACATGACTCTTTTTTCTCTTCCTTCCCCCGCATGTCTTGTGTCTCTCTCTCTCTCCCTTCCTTCTCTCTTTCTCCTCTCTTCCTCCGTTTCTCTCTCTCTTTCTTCTTCCCCTTAATGCTGCTCTGCAGCTTCCCCGCTAATAAAGACCTTTTGTACAAAAAAAAAAAAAAGAAAAAAGAAATTGACATAAAAGAGCAGTTTCCACAGAACTATTTATTCAGTATGAAAGTAGTTTCAAAATATATTTCAAGGTTTTCTACAGACATCAGGTGCAAATCTCACTTCAGAAGAGATACAGAAGAAAAGAGAATCATACTTTGAAAAGTAATTGGCATGAAAATAAAATTGGATATATACACATGTCAATGTTACTTTCTTTGCATTATTATTACTAAAATTGCTTAATATTTTGAGGCAGTAATTGTCTGATTTCTTTTCAGAATGTATTTATCTTCATTTGTTCTTTTCGAGGTTTTTGTTTCTAGTCCTTATCTTAAACACTGCTATTGTTATTAACTTTTAAGCCTTTTTCAATTCTGTGAAGGCAAAAAATGGAAACCTAATAAACACCTGTATAAGTAAAAATTTTAAAAAAGTGTATATATATATATATATATATATAAAATGATGGTGGCTTGGGATATAATGGCAACAAGTGGTCTCTGGTTGGGGGAAATTAATTGTAGGTGAGGATGAGGAAGCTTTCTGGGGTAATTAAATCTTATATGCCTTGATCAGATTGGTAGTTATGTTTGGGAATATAGTATTTCTCAAACTCAGTTAAATTATGTATATTTTAGTATGTAAATTGTGCTGCTTCAGTAAAGACAAAAATTTCAAAAAAGTTTATTTTATGGAAAAATTTGATAATTAATTGAAAGAGAAGTGAGAAAAATTAAGTATGATTGTCAACTTTTCTTGCTTAAATCAGCTGTTTTGAACAGTGATCAGTGATTTCAGTGCCAAGAGGTAAGGCTTAGTGATGCGTGTAGACTGGGGAAAGGACGTATGATTACTTGAGTTTTTCACTTATTGAACTTTTTGCTCCTGAGGCAACACAAAGAGGCAAGAGGGAGTGGATGTCAGAGAAATATGTGGTTGAGTTATAACCTAGAAAGACTTACATATGTCTAGTAATTGACAACAGAGTAATAATTGAGTGTGTCTAGGGATAAAGTATAACACCAAACAGAGAAGACGACTCAGGCTGAGATCTGGAGGAGTTTCAACATTTCAATGTTGGGCCAGGAAAAGAGACTAATTAAGCAGCAGCCATAATGATGAGAGAAAAACAATTTAAACCTTAGTTTTCAATAAGGAGAAAATGGCCAAATCAATTAAGTCTAATAAAAATTCAGAATTAATGAAGACTGAAAAGTATCCATTACATTCCGGAAATTAGAAGTTATTGATGATTTCAAAAGGATAATAGCTGTAGAGCTATGTGGTATACAAGGGAGTCCATAGTTTTTAAGTTTGGAGACATTAGAGAACGTTCAAATGCTAATGAAATTCTCCAATATGGAGTGAGATGATTGAAGTTACAGGAAAGTAAGAGGTTGGTGAAGACTTCATATTATTGAAGGAGAAGAAGGGGCTGAGATTCAGAAGATATGCAAAAGATGAGTCTGAATATAGGGATTAAAGAAACTGTTATTGGGGAAAATAATAACAAGTAGAGATTACGGTAAGTGTGCTGATTTGATGGCAAAATTGCACAAGTTTTAACCAAATGACTTAATTTTCTAAATGAAGAGCATTACAACGTCATACAGTGAATGGTTAGAGGTCGTTCACAGTACAGGTGGTCTGATAGTCTAGAGGCAGGGGAGGGAGCTGACTGGAGATTTCCTTGTATAATATAAAATTAAGGACATGTCTGAGGTTCTTTAGTGAATCTCTTTACATTAACAGGATATATATATATACACACACACACACACACACACACACACACAAAGGCGAAAGGCAACTAAGGTTCAAGTGTGACCTTATAACAATGACATTTTAATTACATAGACTTTCTATGTGGAAATAGAATGATTTGCTTGTCATTTTTCACCTATGGACTAAATATTTATAATCATGTATTAAAAATACACCTGAAGAATTTCAATTTGTGGCAGGGACTGAGTGCTAACACAGAAAGGGAGAGGGAAGTGTCTTTGAAGAAAAATTTGATCCATCACATTTCCCAGGAGATTGGTAATGTCGGGGGAAATACCTGGTTTGGTCGGGAAGAAGCTGGAGCAAGGAAAGTGTAGACCAAAGCCTTTCCGAGGGGTTTCTGCAGGAAAGTTAAAGCAGGGCAGAGAACTGCTCAGGACTTGTCGGGAGCCATAGAGACAATGGTCTCGCCATTTTGTCTAGGCCTAATCCTAAGCTTCTACTCCTTCAAGCCTGCCCCATTTCCCTGAAAGTCAAACTGACCCAGCCTGCATCAAGGGTTGACAACTGCCATGGCAACATATCCTCCTTAGCTTAACACTCCGCTTCTTCTTAGAAATTCCCCACCCATGACCTTTACCGGAGAACACTCTGTGGTTAGGGATCCTAGCACCCAGCAGCCCGGACCATGTCAGCTAAGGGCTACTTCCTTCTTCTTAACCCTATATAAGCTGCATTGTAAAAAATAAAATTTGAAACCTTGATCAGATTCTCGACTTGGTCTCCTTCTCTGTGTCTGGTTTGTCTCTCATCCAAGTTGACTTCCCCTTGGGCCCTTGTTGAATCTCCTGCTGGCCGGGGCAAGGACTGGCTAGTTTGAGTATCTCCATGCGCTGCAGGAGTGACCTCAACTGCCCAGGGCCTTGTCTAAGGGTGAGGACGTGGGAGTCTTAGAGTGGGAGAGTTTTCAAGGAGGTGGCTGGGGCTGCAGATTTGGGATTGGCTGGTTAGCATGGGAAAGACATGTTCCTGCCAGGCCCAGCCCTTTGCTATCTCTAGGAATTGACCAGCCCCACAATCTAGCTCCTGATAACAAGCCTGTTAAGAAGTGAAAAATATTCTAAAATACAGAAAAAAAAAATACAAATGGTGTCAATTTGCATTTTTGTGTTAGTTTTCTCTGAGAAATCCCCATGAGTTGGTCTAAATCAAAAAGAAAAATGTTGGGTCATTGTTTCATCTAACATTTTATGTTTTCTCAGTGTTTTTTTTTTTTAATATGAGGAGTTGAGAGAACAAAGAAGTTTAAAATAATTTTCAGAGAAGGGATTATATTGACAACAAGTAAAATTTAGCCAAGGTAGGAAGAGTCCGTTGGAGAAGGAGGCACCAAGTGGAAAATGACAGGTGTGTTTCCGAGTAATCAAATGTAAAGAATTAGAGATCATGTTCAGAAAGTGGGATATCTGAATTTCTGATTTTGTGAGTGATTAAGTTGCGACTATTGACAGGTGCCGAGCATTAAGAAAGTCTGACTTCACTGAAGATAAAGGGTCCAAGGCTCCAAAAGGTTAGAACTGGTCCGATCATCAGGGTGAAATGTGAAGGCATGTCGGAAGACGGCACAAATACTGTGGGGGGAAGAGAAGGAATATGAGTGAGTGGCCGAAGTCTTTAAATAATGAGGAAAGGCAAGCATCTGAGCAAATGGCAGGAATAAGGAGGAGAAGGTAATTTTCTAACTGTGATTCTAAAGGAAAAATACAAATTCCCCGGGACAGGCTTTTGATATTTAATAGAACTCATGTGGGTTTCTTTTAAATTTAGAGCTGCAGCTCAAATCAGCTCAAACAGCTGAAAGAAACACAAAGCACACAGGCCATTCTGAAGTAGCTCCTTTTGGGTATCAGTGGTTCTCGACCTTCCTAATAACTCCTGATGCTGCCACGCTTTCATACAGTTCCGCCCCAACCATAAAATTATTTTCGTTGCTACTTTATAACTGTAATTTTGCTACTGTTATGAATTGTAATGTAAATATCTGATACGCAGGCTGTATTTTCATTGTTACAAAGGGGTCATGACCCGCAGATTGAGAACTGCTGGAGATGGTCAAAAGTCTTAAGACCGGTTAGGCCTGTTTTAAGCTACCTTAGTTGTCTGGGTACCCTTTAGTTAATTGTAATAGTACAGGGCCCACCTAATGGGAAATACTGTGTAGGCTTGGCCTGTATTATATATAAATATACAATGATGTGGAAAGAGAGTTTTGTGTCACTTATCAGAAAGACATTTAGGGCTCTATAAACAGGCAGTATGGATTTTACTCTCTAGAGAACCCCCCTCCAGGAGTGAGAGGCCTGTGTAAGTCACGTCTGATAAACAGATCTGACCCATCAAGCTGGATTTGTCTGGGTCACCTCTTTGGTCTCTTGGAATCATCTCAGTTTATAGCATGGCTTTTCCATACCATCCAGAACTTTCTCCAGACAGACTCCTGACAGATCATTAACTAAAAAGGGAATCACACTGGGATCAGGACTTTGATGTGGGGAAGGTGTGAAATTATGCACTGGAGGAGTGCAAGGTGGATGAATAAAGACAAGTTCATCATCTGGGTGTTAGAGATGGAAATAAAATCCAGAAGTGGAGAATTGATAGAATTTCAAAAAACATTTGCAATACAATTTCTGAAAGGCATGAAGGAAGATTTAGCCAGGATGGGAGGAGACAGGATTAGATACAGAGCAAGATAGTCCAAATCATTCTAAGGGTTGCAACAGACCAGAATATAAATACAGAAAGGGATGTTTTTATCAGTGACCCCTAAGAGATGCATTAGGGTCATGGTCAACTTCTTCTCTCTTTGATGATTTCTTGGTGGTTTGTGTTTATGATAAACTGTCTGCATTCTGAGAAGAAAGTCCTGCTATTTGTTATAGAGTGAAGTATCCTTTTCTTTTCTTCTTTCTTTCTTTCCTTCCTTCCTTCTTTTTTTTGGGGGGGTGGGTAGAGTGCTGTGGCGTCACAGCTCACAGCAACCTCAAACTCTTGGGCTTAGGCGATTCTCTTGCCTCAGCTGCCCAAATAGCTGGGACTACAGGCGCCCACCACAACACCCGGCTATTTTTTGGTTGTTGTTGTAGCTGTCGTTGTTTAGCAGGCCTGGGCCGGGTTCAATCCCACCAGCCCCAGGGTATGTAGCTGGCACCCTAACCACTGAGCTACGGGCACCAAGCCTATCATTTTCTGTCTTAGGAATTGGCATTTACACAGGTGAAGTAAGTATAAGTGGATGAAGTAAGTGTTTGTTGGTCACTGAAAAACAGGGAATTTCTCTAAGAATATTAGTCTTAAGTCCAAAATAAATTCAAATAAAGTTATTGTCAGTTCTCTACTGTTAAAAGTATTTATGTTAGGCTCGGTGCCTATGGCTCAAGTGGCTAAGGTGGCAGCCTGAGCACCTGAGCTAGTGGGTTCGAATCCAGCCCATGCCCACCAAACAACAATGATGGCTGCAACCAAAAAATAGCCAGGCACTGTGGCAGGTGCTTGTAGTCCCAGCTGCTTGGGAGGTGGAGGTAGGAGAATCACTTGAGCCCAGGAGTTGGAGGTTGCTGTGAGCTTTGATGCCACGGCACTCTACCCAGGGTGACAGCTTGAGGCTCTGTCTCAAAAAAAAAAAGTATTTACGTTAAATATTGAAATGATAAACAAATCATTCCTTTTCAACATTGTATTTATTAAGCTTATCTCAACGTCCGCTTCTTAGAGCAGTCAAATTAATAAAGGCACCAATTTCCAATAAGAGAATTAGAAATAAGAACATTGTAATTTCTGAAGACAATCATGTCATTGAATTCTAACACTGGACATATTTTGCATGATGGACTAGGCATATGCTTTTGATAATATTTAATTACAGACTTTTGCAATTAAATGAAGTTTATACTTCATGTTACTATATTCAAACACAGCTTTCAAGAAGTAGCTCGGTAGTGAAAATTTATTTTCAAAAATTTAACTTGCCAAAATAATCTTTAGTAGGTGTAGATGTGAAATCTGTCATGAATATCAAAAGATGCTTATAATACTATATACTGCTAAATCATGAATCAGGATGTTAGTTTAGAAAACTTGTAATTTAAAAAATTCATTTCATATAAGAATGTCATAGAAACTAAACTAAATATGTCAATTAGCTAATGTATATAATATATTCTCATAAAAGTATGTTTTATGTGTTCTTTCATGTTAAAAAAGACCTCTTTGAAAAGAATAGATAAAAAGAAATCATGGTAGTCACAAGATAGGTGCAGAAAATAAACTCATAAACAAAATATAGTTGTCATAGAAAATATTTGCAAAGATGTCTGATAAAAGACTGTTATCAGAAGTGCACAAAGAACTCTCTGAACTCAACACTCAGAAGACTAACAACTTGATTAAAAAGTGGACTAAAGACCTTAAAAGATTACTCATCAAAGAGGATATTCAGATGGTAAATAAGCATATGAAAAGAGCCTCACTATCTCCTATTATCAAGGAAATGCAAACGAAAACCATATGAACTATCATTACACATTGCTCATAATGGCAAAATTCAGAATATTGACAACACAAAATGCTGAAAAAGATGTGGAGCAACAGGAACTCCCATTAAGGCTTGTGGGAATGTAAAATAGTACAGTCACTTTGGAAGCCAGGGTGGTGCTTTCTTATAAAACTAAACCTATTCCACCATAGCATTCAGCAATTGTACCTCTTGGTATTTACTCAGATATATTTAAAAATATTTCTACACAAAAACCTACAGACAGATGTCTATAGTAGCTTTATTCATAATTTCCAAAATCCATTAGCAACTGGCTGTCCTTCAGTAAGTGAGTGGCTAAAAGAAGTGAGCTATCAGAGCTGTCAAAAGATAAAAGAACCTTGCATGCATATTACCAAGTGAAAGAAGACAACCTAAACATGCCACATACTATACGGTCAAAACTATATGATATTCTGGAAAAAGGAAAAACTATGGAGACAGTAGAAAGATGAATGGTCTCTGGGGACAGGAGGAAGGTGGAGATAGGTGGAGCCCAGAAGAGTTTTAGTGCAGTCAAACTGTTCAGTATGATTTGATAATAGTAGAAATGCATCATCGTGTATTTCAAAACCCGTAAAAGGTGCAATAGATCACTGATTACAAATCACCCTAGTAGATGTAATAATAAAAAAGTTTGAAATATTGTAAGAATTACCAAAATGTGGTTACAGAGGCATGAAGTGAGCCCATGCTGTGGGAAAAATGGTGCTGGTAGATTTGCTTGACACCAGGTTGCCACAAACCTTCCATTTGTGAAAAAAAGCAGTGTCTGGGAAGTACAATAAAGTTAACTGCAATAAAACAAAATATTTCTGTATCGTGAGCTCATTGTGTCCAAGTCTCTGCCCTGTCCTGACCCCAACATCTTCCTTTTCTGTATTCTCACTGCTGAAATTGTAATAGCTCAAAATCAAAACAGGAGAATATTTATTGACGTCTCATAATATGAACTTTGACTTAAATTATCTGTAACATTTTAGATGATCTTTTAAGGATATTGATTAATGACTCTGAGCTTAAATTTCTGCATCTCGAAATTGAAAGATTCTTCCATGGAGAGGTGACTGTGAGGAATTAAATGAATATTTGTTGTAAAATTGAAAAGTTTCCTGTCTGATGCATGATGTTCTTTTCCAGTGGCAAGAATAAAATTGGAAATAAAGCTTTTAAAAGACACTTATGTTCTAGAGATTTTCAAATTGTAAACAAATTAATTAAAGATGACTTCATGAAAGAGTTGAAATTTGTTTTGGGCCTTCAAGGGAGGTTACAGTTCTGCTGGATAAAAAGATATGATAGGAAATTGCATATTCAGTGGTTAGCTAGAAAGTTCGCCTGCAGTTTGTTTTAGGGGCCGTATACTGGAGATAAAGTTGCCAGAGTCTACATTTAAAGACTATCATTGAAACATAGGAGTGGATGAAACTTTTGAAAGAGAGTATGTGCATGAAAAAGAAAAACCAAGAACACAATGAAGTATAGGAAGTGACAAAGTAATAAGGCAAGTGGAGATATCATGGATAATAATTATGAAATAAGAGATAAGAAGCATGGAAATCACAGCAATCCCATGTCTTAGAAGATTAGGGAGAACAGAGTTTTAAGAAAAATAGAAGAGAAAATAATGTCAGAGGATGAAGAATGGTCAAGGAAGAGGAAAAGTGAACAAAACTCCACAATTATTAGCTTTAGCAAGTAGAACACAGGGGACTTTGGCCGTGCCTCCCTGGGGAGGAAAGCTAGTCTGAGAATGGTTCTGCTTAAGACATGTAGCCCAATTCATAATTCCTAAGTCATGGAAGAAGCCCAAGTGCCCATCGACCAACGAATGGATTAATAAATTGTGGTACATATATACCATGGAATACTATGCAGCCTTAAAGAAAGATGGAGACTTTACCTCTTTCTTGTTTACATGGATGGAGCTGGAACATATTCTTCTTAGCAAAGTATCTCAAGAATGGAAGAAAAAGTATCCAATGTACGCAGCCCTACTATGAAGCTAATCTATAGCTTTCATATGAAGGCTAAAACCCAATTATATAGCACAAGAATATGGGGAAAGGGGCAAGGGAGGGGAGGGGAGGGGGAAGGATGGGTGGAGGGAGGGTGATTGGTGGGATCACACTTACGGTGCATCTTACAAGGGTACAAGTGAAAATTACTAAATGCAGAATATAAATGTCTTCATATAGTAATTAAAAGGCC
>CAUYRH010066008.1:0-26299 GCA_963574655.1 Perodicticus potto | reverse complement strand
TAGAATGTGTTGGGTAGTATTCCTTCTTTTTCTATATTTTGGAAGAGGTTTAGTAATATAGGTACTAGTTCTTCTTTAAAGGTTTGGTAGAATTCTGACGTGAAGCCATCTGGTCCTGAGCTTTTCTTTTTAGGGAGATTTTGTATGGTTGATGCTATTTCAGAACTTGATATAGGCCTGTTCAACTTTTCCACTACATTCTGGCTAAGTCTTGGTAGGTGGCATGCTTCCAAGTGTTGGTCAATTTCCTTGAGATTTTCATATTTCTGAGAGTAAAGGTTCTTGTAATATTCGTTAAGGATGTTTTGAATTTCTGAGAAAATCAGATAATTTTGATGTTCTTTCAATCAACCTTCTCAGGTTGAAGACTTTTTGATTCTTTAAAATCCAGAACTTGTCATTTAAAAAAAGTTTTTATTATTTAATCAAAATCAAATAATTTTTATTTTCTTTCAATCGGCCTTCTCAGGTTGAGGATTTTCTGGTTTAGTTCTTTAAACCAAAAAATCCTTTGATGGGCATAAGGTGGTATTTTCTTACTGTCTTGATTTGCACTTCCCTAATAATTGGTGATGTCAAACATCTTTTCACATGCATACTGACCATTTGTATTTTTTTTTTTTTGGAGAAATGTCTATTGAATTTTTTGCCCATATCTTAAGCAGATTATTTGATGTTTTTGGTGTTAGTAAGTTGTACATATTCTTTATATATTTTGGATGGTAATCATTTTTCAGAAACATGATCTGCAAATATTTTCTCCTGTACTCTCCTGTACTCTAGATTGCCTTTCTCTCCACTGATAGTATCCATCAATGCACAAAAGTTTTATATTTTCATAGGAGTTAATAATTTTGATGTAGTCTAGTTTATATATTTTTACTTTTATTGTGTGCAACTACATTTCTTCAGTTGAGATTGGTGCTTTGTGCACAAATTAATCAGAATTCTCCATCCATAGTTGAATTTAGTACTGCTCCAATTTGGCAATAGTTTCTGGCAGTTTTTCAAATGTTTAGGGTTGATGGATAAGATGATGACTTCATCTTTTTTTAAAGGGCTGACTTGAGGAAAAAACAAAGATTAAGGTGTATTCAGAGAATAGCATTTTTTGTTCATATTTATGCTGCCCATTTTTTCCCAGTGAAAGAACAAAGAGATTTTTTATTACTGTACATTTCAGCTCTCCTAAGCATAATAAAAAGGAGAAAAGGTATACTTTCAGCATATAATTGAAAATCTATGCATTCAGAACCAACATAGAAAAGTAAGAGATCTCATTCCTCTCAGTAACGACAATTAACACAATCTGCTTTTCTCCAAAAGTGAAATCGTTTGATCTACATTGAGAAACAGGAGTTTCTTTGTATCCCTCGAAGCCTTGAACACCGATAAGCTAACTCTGGGGCATAAAGTATGAAAGAAGGTCTCTTTGTGTTAAAAGAGTTGCCGCTCAACTTTTGTGCAAGACTTAGTTATTTTACCTTGTTGAAAATATTACTGGAGGATCGTAGTTTCCTGGTGAGAAATATGGCTGAAAAATATCAAGAAAGCACATGTATGTTTACAGGAAAAGGGTAACACGAGAACATAACATTGTTATGCTTTCCACATCACTACCATTAATATAAAATCTTTTGCTTTCCCCCTCCTTTTGGTTGTAGCCCGTGTGGGGCATTTTGTTACTGTTCTGGGCTCAAAGCTGTATTTAAGCATTAAGAAGTATTGTATTTCCCCCTTTTCTCATGCTGTCCAACAGTTGCTAAAGTGGATAAAGGCTATAATCCATGACTATCTCTGACCTTCACAGGAGATTGAATCCCAGGGTCAAATCTGATCTGGTCTCTGTAGAACACTCAGGGTTTCAAAGCTATCTCGCACTCTGCTGCCTGTTGTCATTTTTTATTTTCAACTTACTGGGAGAAAAAATACATTCCTACTAGTCACCGATAGCATTTTTTCCCCATGTATGTGAGCTTTATAAGGACCTAAGTGTGTCTGGATGACCATAGGTCACCTTGTAGGTATGAGCATCCAGTCCAGTGATTTTCAATCGTGTGCCGTGAGAGGACTTCGGTGTGCCACAAAAATTTTTAAAGATCGTTAATTGAATTATTTTCAAAAGAAGTTCAAAGCGCAGTAAGTATATTCTTCTTCTTCTTACTCTTTTTTTTTTTATCAACATAATTGAAGTGTGCCACGGAAAAGTTTGAAGAATACTGGGCTAGTGAGATGATGCGTCTACGACTCTTCATATAAATATTCGACCATCTAGAGAAAGGCAAATTGGGCATACTAGAGTTGAAGCAGTGTTTCTTTCTTTCTTTTCTATTACTTTGATATTAATATTGCTTTTACTTCATGTGCTCTTGCATTGAAAGAATAAATGTCATGCTGAGGAAATCAGGACATAAATGGAAAGGAAAGAGAAATATCAATTTTGAAAATGATGAAGAATAAAGAGAAGGGAGGAAAAGATATGAGGAAGGAGGGCTAGAGAAGAGAAGAAAAAGGAAAAAACCCTAAAACAAATAAACCGAAAACCAGTATGTGTTGATCTGCCTCTCCACTAGTTTCCTACAGCTTTGGTATTTATTTTCCTATAATATTTTGTTCAAATAATCTCAAACATCAGGACGGTGAAATCTGAAAAACAGATTAACTGGGACTTAGAGCTCAAGGAAGCTTTGAGAGCACTTCATTTAGCTTAGCCTCACAGCTTGCAGGGACAAAAGCCACGCTATGAAATGGGTTTTCCCACGTTCCCCACGGTAGGTAGTAGTAGCACTGGAATCAGAACTAATGGCCAAGTCAGTGTTGTAAATGGACAAATACAGGGCAATTACAATTCTGAGACAGAAACAATCAAAACTGAATGAAGACCACTCCCCTTCAGATGTAATCTATTCTAAATGATGTCATTGTCGCCTAGGTGAAGAATGCCCTGGCAGTTGTAAAACACACGTGAACTGCTTCAGAGGCCCCTGAAAAAAAGAATCAGACTATTTGGGTTTAGGCCCTGCTATAGTAGGCACATCTCTTCACTTCTCTGGGCTTTAGTTTCCTCATTTGTAACATAGAAGGGTTGGATTGTTGGTTTCCAACATCTTTTCCAGGTCTGAAAAATAAATCTGCAGGTGTATCCTCATTCAAGTCCACATGTAACTTCCCCCATACCCCGTCCTGGGATGCTTTCCCCAGAGCAGTCCATGCCCAGTCGGCCTCGCTGGCATGCCATCTGCCACATCCACACACAGTGGCTTGCTTGGCCCGCCAAGGGTTGGAAGCGTTTTGTGTCTCTGCACACTTGGGAGCCAGCAGAGCAGCACTCCCGCTCTGCAGCCACGTCACCCGAGTATGTGTTTCCGATCTGGCCAAACAAACGTTGCTAAATGGCTCAAAAAGGAAAAGGGTTTTTCCTTTTCTTTTTGTGTTTTCTTTTCGAATTCTTAACTGAGAACAAAGCAAAGGGTATCAGAAGAACTACATATACCTCAGGGACTGGGCTGTGGTCTGTACACGGTCCTGGAGAGAACAGGTCCCCCTTTTGCCTCCCTGAAAATCTCAAAAGCAAACCTCAGATCTGTACAGCATGAACTCAACTCCATGGCACTGTGGAAAGAACCTCAAAAATAGACTGGGTTTATTGAAGAACAAAAGAATAAAAACAGATGTAAGGGTTTCGTAAACAGTAGAAAATGAACTGCAGATGGATGAATGGATGGCCACAGAGCTGAAGTACTTATAATAAGTAGGGTGAGAAGGCAACCTGTTTTGCCTAAGACAATTCTGATCATTCCCGTTACCTCCAGGGAATTACTAGTACCTCCTTTCACTCCAAAAGCGCTCCCATTGGGAAGTTAAACATCATGGCCATTCTTCAAAGAGCCATACTGCTGAAAGGGTGTCTTCCCCAGACAAGGTGGGAAGGGGCAGCTCTTTTCAAAGCTCCCTTTCAAGACCCACACCTTGATTTCTAAGTTCAGGAGCACTGGCCGCCTGTATGCCTGTATTCTGTTGTGCTGTACAACTCCCAGGTAGACAGCAATGACACGATTTAGAACATACAGCATACAGGGAGTGGTCTTCATTCAATTTAAAGTTGTTTCAGTCTCAGAATTGAGATTGCCTCGTATTTGTCATTTTTATAACACTCACTTGGCCATTAGTTCTGATGCCAGTTCTGCTGTCAACTACCAGGGAGAACGTGGGAAAACCCACCGCACGCCATGGTTTCCTCCTTAGCAAGTCGTGAGGCTGAGCTAGATGAAGTGGTCTCAAAGCTCTGTCAGCTCTCTTAGTCAGTTCTGCTACCACCAAGAATTATCAGCCACTTCAGGGGCCTATCAGCTCGAAGGTGAGAAAGCTATTTGACTAGACCTGCGCTGACCCACCCCACCTAAGCCTGCGTGTGAGCCCGCCAGTTCCCGGCAGCAGGTGCATGGCCGGGTGTCATAGCCTTATCCTGCCCTTTGTTGGGATTACACTGGGCTCCTCAAGGACAGGACACGGAGGAGGGTGGAATGTGTTAACTTTTAACTTGCACCATATGTCAAAACGCACAAGGAGGGCCAGTTTCATACTGATAACCAAGAAATTACAAGGCTTGCTTGTGGGCAAGAGACTGGGCAGTCAAGCCTCTGTATGTTTTTATAAACATCAAAATGAACTTTCAGATGTTTCTCATGGATTATGCACTTGGAGAGAGGGGAGGTTGTTTCCGGGCAAGAACTGACTTGTAGCCTCATCACTCACAGGAGAGTCAAATCATCAGAGAAACGCTCATGGATCAAGGCAGCGTCTTGCCTTCCTCTGTGAACCCAGACACATCCTGGGGGAACAAAAGGAAGGGGATGAGCCCTCCATGGGAGGCGTGTGTGCTGCGTGGTTCTCTCCCTCTCTCTCTCTTTTTCTCTCGCTCTCTCTTTTTTTTTCTATGGTGGTTGGTTTTATTATTACTGGTATTATTTAGGAGAAAATGATTAACCAGGCAGTTCATTTTTACCTAGTAACAAAGGGAGTCTCTCTAAAAAGGCAGATGTCTCTGAGTTAGACAGGAATCATCCTTACCAAGTGTAAGCATTGGGAACCCAAGAAAGGTGAGATGCATAAGATCTGTGACTACGTGCGCAGGAAACAAACGTTTTGCTTTCTTTTTGCAATTTTTGTCTGCTGAAAATACTAAGTAAAAATTTCAAGTGACTGTATCATACTCCAGGAGATTTTTTTTTAATTGAAGCATTCATAAAGCATTTCAAGAAATTCCAAAGTAACATGATCAGAGTTAAATAAATTATTCACCTCTTCGTGAGACAGTAGTATTAGTGCTATTATTAATGGTACTAATATTTAAGTAGAAGGAAAAACGCCGTTTGTTATGATAATATGCTGTAAACTCAGACCTAGCTTTCTGAAAACCCTACCACTCTCATGTCTGGCTTGTTTATCCTATCTAAACTTTTTTTCTTGGTACAAATTTGTCATCAGCCATAATCCCCGAAGCCATGTCTTTCTATAATGTTCCTTTGATGACTTTTAAGCAAAGCTTTATCTTTTTATGTCTGGGAGCTATTTCAACCAGACTGTGAACACTCCTGCAGCTCACAAAAGGAGCTGGGTTGAAATAAAATGCATTCCTTTTCAACTTATGGTTGTTTGTCCAATGATTTCTAGGGCATTTTTCTAAGACACACAATGAAGAGAATAAAATAGCAGGCTTCAAGTATTTATGCATAATGTTGTATTTGCATTGAATTTGCATAGGCCTCCACAGAGCATAAAGTTCGTTTTCTGCCTAGAAATATTTGTTTGCTATGCTTAGGTTTGTTTTCTTCCCCCGATATCATATCTTGTGCATATTTATATCCGCCACCTCATATATTGGAACATACTAATTGAGCATAACTGTGTCTCATAAATTGACATGAATAAATAGGTTCAGACATTCTTGGGTTGCTTCCTCATGGTGGAAATGATTTTAATCTTTGTCTGACATTTCCCCCCACCCCATTTTTTTTTCAAGTTTTCTTCCAAACAGATTTATTAAACATAACAAAATTCTATATACAAAGTGAGCTGGACCTGCTGCCTAAAAACATGATCTCTTCTTACTAAAATCTTGATAGGTTAGTCGGTCCATAGAGTTAGTTAAGAAGCAACTTACTCTAAAATAAATAGAGAAGTGCCCAATGTCCATGAAATGAATAGCCTAACTGCTGGAACTTCAGTAATTCTACAAGATCATCAACATATAGTTAGCATCGAGTCCTTGTGAAAGGCTACTAGAGAGCTGATATGAGATGTCAAGAGGCCATTTTATGCACTGCCACTGTGATGCCATCATGTTTCTGGATCATAATGTTCCCATTACCTGATTCTAAGCACACCACAGGAATATCAGTGGGGTCAGAGGTTAGCTTAGTTGCTTGCTGGGCTAGAACAGATATCACTCCAGCATTTTCATCTGACAGGGTCCCTCGGCAGCCCAGATTAAGTCCTTGTGAATCTGTGCACAGGACTCTGACAATGGATGGATTCTTCATTGTGTCCTCCAAGTGCTGCTCCAGGGTCACCTCCATCCCGTGCGCCATCCACTTTGGCCCCCCCCACATTTTGTTTTTAAATCTTTGTTTAGCTTTCATTAAAGAGAATATTCCAAGTTAAAGGCTCTTAAATGACACTCTGGATCCAGTTTACTCTATTTTTTTTTTTGTTTGTTTTAGTTCTCTGGCTTACCAAGAAAATCTGGAAGTGAGAGAGAACCGGGAGAGAAAGAACAGATGAGTTTAGTTTAGGGGAGAGTCTTTGAGGAATACACCAAATACACCACTTGCTTCCTGTCCTGCCCACCCCAAGGTCCCGGACACACACCACACCTCTCTGAGCACAAAGCACTGCACCGTTGTTCTGACCATTCCTGTACGTGACGACTTTCCCTAAGTAGTAGCGGTTCAATTGCTTACGAGACGTTCTCCCCAAGAGTACAAATGGAGGAATCTTGAACCATTCCTCAAGATGTACCTTGCTTATTAGAATTTCTAACTTTAAAAAAAAAATTAAATAAAAACATGCTGAGTCAGATTGCGTCATTCTCTTTTCCTTGCAAGATGAATTAGAAGGCCTTGATGTCTAATTCTTATTAAAACATCCTTATTAAAAAAATCCTTCTCAGTTGTACCAACTCTCTGCTATCTAGATGCTTTCTTAGCCTTTTAGATCAAAGTAGCAGTCTTACTTTTTTCACCCCTGCTCTGGGTTTAGGTTTACTTAAAGTAAACTAAAAATCATCTCAAGTTTTCTCACACTTCAGCTTTCTTCATACGTGAGATATTTGCTTTCTTACTTCAGAGTAATGATCTGATTATTGTCTTTTTAAAACTGTATTCTTGGAGAGTCAAGGTTCACTGGTATTTGTGTTCCATTTATTTGAACTCTATTCCTTTGAGAAAATGGCAAATCCTTTCAATATGCCAGCAGGAAAGGGAGAGGGCATAATACAGATACAAATAATATACAAATTTTGTTTTTAACAAGTAATTTTTTTCATCTGGTTCAAACATGGGTTTCTGTACAATCCATTAGTTGATTCTACCACATAGTAAATCTAATTCAATTGTTTAATTGACAGGAAACTAGTTTGAATGGGTTGAGATTTTTTGTTGTTGTTGTTTGTTTTAAACAAAAGAGCTCAGCCTCCAGGAATACCACTTTAAAAATCGGAGCTTAATTTCTTTTCAAAATTACAACCACTCAATCCTTTTTCATTTCTTATTCTTTTGTACTTAGTTTTCTAAATTATTTGTTAACCATTTTACATCTATTATTATATAGCTTCATGAAGCAATGTGTTAGTTATAATATATAACCACAAAGAGTTATTAATACATTCTAATTAATATAAAACAACTTAACACTTTAATATTGGTGTTTTTCTACCCAATAAATGGTTATCACCCAGTTTGGCTAGCTGATCAGTTGGTGATTTCAATGTAGAATACTCACCACTTTCTCCAACTCAATTTTGTACTAATTTGCTGCATTTAAAGATATGCTGAATTGGTACAGAATTACTAGTAGAAAGTATGAAATGCTAAGTAGTACTGAGAAGTTTTTTTGTTTTTGTTTTTGTTTTGGAGATTGTAACTTTTGTTGATCGTTATGTTCTGTATTCTTTTTTTTTTTTTTTTTTTGTGAGACAGAGCCTCAAGCTGTCACCCTGGATAGAGTGCAATGGCATCACAGCTCACAGCAACCTCCAATGCCTGGGCTCAAGCAAGTCTCTTGTCTCCGCCTCCCAAGTAGCTGGGACTACAGGCACCCGCCACAACGCCCGGCCATGTTTTGGTTGCGGCCGTCATTGTTGTTTGGCGGGCCGGGCTGGATTCGAACCCGCCAGCTTAGGTGTACGTGGCTGGCGCCTTAGCCCACTGAGCCACAGGCGCCGAGCCTATGTTCTGTATTCAAAGAAAAAAAGGAAACTATCTTCTTTCTGCATCTAAAGCAAATGTCATTAGGTTTTCTTTTTGACAGACTTTCCTAAAACAGTATTTTGTGTTGTTAAAATCATTGAATTTTTTTATTCTGTTATCAAAGAGAAACACAAAATCAGTGACTGTTTTTTCCTTTTTTACAGATGACCGTGTGGTAGTATGGAATTAAATAGGTGAGAGCCTGGAATGTTTCAGAAAGCACGTTATAGCTGAAATCAGGAAACCTCTCTGGCACACGATCTTGGAGAGATGACTTGACTATTTTGGTGATAGTTTCACCATCAGTGAAATGACTAAATGCCCTTTTTATGGTAAGTTTCTAAGAATCCATTTTATTAAGGACAAATTTTTATTTTACTGAGGATACAACATTTATTTTAATCATATTCTTTTTGAAATAACAATAGCAGGCCAGGTACAGTGGCTCACAATTGTAATTGCAGCATTTGGGGAGGCAAAAGTAGAAGAATTGCTTGAGGCAAGGAGTCGGAGACCAGCTGGGCAAGACCTAGTCTTTACCAAAAATTAAACAAAAAGTTTAGCTAAGTGTGGTGGCTCACTCCTGTAGTCATAGCTCCCTGGGAGGCTGAAGTAGAGCATTACCTGAGCCCAGGAATTCGAGGCTGCAGGAAGCTGTAACCACACCACTGAACTCCAGCCTAGGGGACAGAGCAAGACTCTGTCTCTAAAAGAACTGGAATTGAGGAGAAAGAGGAGGAAAAGAAGAGGAAGAATATAACAGATGCTATGCTAAACATTTTACACTCATTATCTTATCTCATATATTTTTAAAGCAACATATGGAATATATCTCCTTTATACATGGACATCTAGGGAAACAGAGGTTCAGTTTAGAATGTAATAAATTTTCAGAACATTGGCTCTGTGTGGAGTGCCCGAGGAAGGGATTCTGTATCAGTATTGACTGTACATCAGACTTAGAGCAGTCGGATGTGTATTTAAATTCCCTGAGGATACTGGTAGAATTCTGCTTCCAAGTTAGCAGGTTCTGGTGAGGGTGAGATTCTTCATCTCTAGCGAGCTCCCGGATTATGCTAACGCTGCCCATTTGTGGATCACACGTGGAGGAGCAAGTGCTTAGAGGTCAACTGTGACTTTTTCACCAATGCCCACCATTGGATTGAAGAAGTTTCTATTCCTAGTTTGCTGCAAGTTTTATCAGAAATGCATGTTGGATTTTGTCAAAGGCCTTTCTGAGTCTATGGGTAGGATCGTATCAATTTTCTTAAATAATCTGTTAAAATGATGAATTCCTTTGCTTATTTTCTGTTGTTAAAAATATATTCCTAAGATAAACTGCATTTGGTCATGATGTATTATGCTTTTTATATCCTGTTGAATTTTTATTTGTTAATTGTTTCATTTTTGCATCTATATTCATGAGGCATATTTATGTTTTTCTTTCTTTAAATCTTTTTCCTGATTTTGGTATAAGAATAATTCCAGCTTCATGGAATAAGTTGGAAAGTATTCACTTCTCTTCCATTTTCTGCAATAATTGGTATAGAATATTTGTGAAATATTTAATAGAATTTACTAGTGAAGGCACATGGCTCTGGACTTTTCTTTGTGTGAAGGTTTTTGACTGCAAATTCAATTTCTTTAATAGCTAGGGAGCAATTCAGGTTTTCTGTTTCTTTTTGCACGAGTTTAGTTTTTGTGTCTTAAGAAATTGGTCTGATTCATCACATTTGTCCAATTAGCTGCCATAGAGTTGTTGATGATATTCTCTTATTATTTTCTTGACATCTTTATAACCTGTAGTAAAGAAATATTTCTCATTCTTATGATTGGGAATTGGTGTCTGCTTTCATTTTTCCTGGTCTGTCAGGTTAAAGTAAAGGTTAATCAATTATATTGATCTCAAAAAACTAGTTGTTAATTTCATTAGTTCTCTCTATTATTTTTCTCTTTCCTATCTCATTAATTTCTGCTTTGATTTTTATTATTTATTTTTACATTACACAGAGCTCAATTGATTTTCTTTTCTAATTTCTTAAGGTGGAAGCTGGGGTCAATTGTTAGAGAACTTTCTTCATCTCTCTTAGGTAGTAGATTGGAATCTGGCTTTTGTGGGGGAAAAGGACAAGAGCAGGGCCCCCAGGCCCAATCTCAGTGCTGCTCACTCTAATCCTGTCCTGAGTGATGGCTCACACCTGGGGAGGAGCGACCACCCTATCAATCTACCAATTAGAACTTAGTGTGTCAACTGCAGAAGGAAGTAGAGGACTTGCTAGCCCACCGGCCAAGGTACAATAGAATTTTGAAGGTACCCTTGAAGGCTAATTATCATGTGATTAGCTTAAATCCACATTGCAGTCCACACCCCTCAGTGGGCTTTCAGAGAGGCTCATGGGAGTTCCACATGCACAGTTAAGACTTCCGGCTCCAAGGTGACCTCTAAACTAGGAGCAGGCCCAGGCAGAACCCCCAACCATAACCAAAGCCTTTTCTTGTGGCAATAATGGAGGCCCATTTGTTTTCTATGGTGAATGTATCTTGCTCTGTAATCCTGTATCTTGCTCTTACTCTGTAAACCTATCTGTGTCTTTCTCAATAAACTTTGTCTCATGCTTGCCTTTCTTTGGGGTGTCTGGTCATTCTTTGGCCCAGGAACTGAGGACATTTCCACATACTGCTTTAGCATCCACAAAGTATAATATGTTATGTTTTCATTTTTGTTCAGCTTAAAACACTCTGAATTTCCTTTTAATTTCTTTTTTGACCCATTGTTACCAGACGAAGAGTGTCTGGCTGCTTGTCACTGTCAGCTGATATGCAGAGATGGGGATAGGTCCACCATACTTTGTCAGAAGGCTGGTGATTCTGGAGAATAGTGACAGTAGCCTCTCCAAGACTGTTCTTCTGTTCTTCCATTTCCAAAATCACAGTTTTATACATAAAGGTTCAAAGCAAAGACCACATTAACTCTTATTAGCACAACACAGTGATCTATTACAACATTTCTAATTCAAAATTAATTTCCTAGATCAATCCCTCCTAAAGCAAAGACCACATTAAGCCTTATAATAATAACACAACTCAGTGACCTATTACAACATCTCTGATTCAAAAGTTGATTTTCTTAATCAACCTATCTAAACTATTCAAGATGGGCATCTTTAGAGCGGGAGCAAAATTTACAAAATAATAAGAATGGGAGCGAGGAGGTAAAGGTCACTTAGGACCCAAACCCATCAGACGAGCTGTGTGATGTCAGCCTCAGCTTTAGCCTGACTGACTCCATCTTATTCTCACTACATGTTCTCTCACCATGAGTTATTCAGAAGTGTGTAGTATTGTTTGCAAATATCTGAGAATTTTCTGGATCCCTTTTGTTATTTATCTCTTATTTAATTCCATTCTAGCCAGAGAATATGGTATGACTAGAATTATTTAAACTTTTTTAAATTTAATTTTATTGAAATACATTTTATGGCCCAGAATATGCTGCACCTTGGTAAATGTACAGTGTACTCTTAACAATAATGCGTATTCTCCTATTGTAAGGTGGAGGGGTTGATGAATGCCAACTAGGTCCGATTGCTTGATCTTATTGAAGTCTTCTATATTCTTACTGAATTCTGTCTCTGCACTTATTGATTACTGAGAATGGTATCGAAATTTATCTATAATTGTGACTCTGTCTATATCTTTTGCAATTCTATTCATTTTTTGCTCCATGTACTTTGAGGATCTGTCAGCCAGTACATAAATAGTGAATACAGTTATATTTTCTTAAGGACGTGACCCTTTTATCATTATGGAATAATCCTATTTATAATATTCTTTACTATAAAATCTGAATGTTTTGGCTTGGAGCCTATAGCACAGTGGTTAGGGTGTTGGCCACATGCACCATGGCTGGTGGGTTCGAACTCAGCCCATGCCTGCTAAACAGCAATGACAACAACAACAAAAAAATAGCTGGGCATTGCAGTGGGCAACTGTAGTCCCAGCTACTTGGGAGGCTGAGGCAAGAGAATTGCTTAAGCCCAAGAGTTGGAGGTTGCTATGAGCTGTGACGCAATGGCACTCTACCGAGGATGACATAGTGAAACTCTGTCTCAAAAAAATAAATAAATAAATAAAATAAAATAAAATAAAATAAAATAAAATAAAATAAAATCTGTCTTATATTAATATGGTCATTCAAGTTGTATTTTTATTAGTTTGCAGGACATATATTTGTCCATCCTTTTAATTTTCAGCCTATTTTTATCTTTATATTGAAAGTATATAGTTAGTGCTTGCTTTTTAATTCATTCATGATCTCTGTATTCTTATAAATATTCTCGAGTTTTGTTCTGGTAGTCAGTTTGGATCTTGTTTTTAAACTTTGGCAGATGAATCTCAGCAGCATTTAGTAAGGTTAGCCTCTCCCCTCCCCCCATAATTGCTACAAGACTCTAGTCAATGTCCTGTGAATTATGAGGTTTTCCCTTCTAGCTGCTGGAAACAGGCACTATTTCTGGCCCTGTGTAGTTCTGGCTATTGTTTTCTTCCATTCTTTCGGAAAACCAGTTTCCCCAGGTTTGTTTCTTCACACACATGCCCTGGTCAGCGCTCAGGTAAACACTCCAGGAGAAGGGTCGTCTGCAGGTCCCTGGACTCCTCTGTCTGAACAGCTTTCTTCCCTCTGGTCCTCTGCTCTGTGATCCCCAGACACACAACTGTCTCCTCCACTCATGAGATCCTGGGTTCCCTGTGACCTGGAAACTTTCTCTAGGTGGCAAGCTGGGCAATTGTAGGTCTCACCTTACTTGGTTTTCATCTCCCAGTCACCCTCACTTTTGTGATTTCTAGTGTCTTGAGCATTGTTTCACATAATTTATCTGGTCTTTTAGTTCTTTCAGGCAGAAGAAGAAATCTAATCCCTATTACTCCAGCCGAAGTGGGTTTTCCAGGGTCACTTGTGAAATATAAGTAATTTTATGTCAGTCCCTTGCTCCAAATCTTCTGCTAACTTCTCTTCAAATATTCCTTACAGATGGCTTCAGGATGCTACATGCTCCAACCAGCGCTTACCTTTCAGAGCTTTTCCACTATTCTCCTCCCACTTGACTCTCAAAGTTCATCTTGCTTTTCTTCCAATATGCCAAGCTCGTTGCCACCTCCAGGCCCCAGATATAGCAGAGCTCTCCACCTGGACACTTTCCCTCGGATATTCCAGTAACTGACTCCTCTGGACTCAGAAGTTCACTCAGATCTTACCTCTCCAGTAAGGCCATCCTATTTAAAATAGCTATGTGCCTCTTCATTGCTACATTTCCTTACATGGCTTAATTTGTCTAATGAGCCTTTATCCCTGACATTATATTGTTTAATTATTTACTTTTGAAACTTGCTTACTGTCTGTTTCCCCTATGATATAAAGGAAGTGACTTTGTCATCATATTCACTGCTCTATCCTCAGAGCTTACAACATTGCCTGGCACCTAGTAGATGCTCATTACATATCCATTGAATGGACAGGTGGATGGAGATAGCCTCAAAGTTAAAGGGCAGCAGAGGGTCCCACACAGGCACTTAGACACTAACTCACATTTCAGACAGCACCTGTGTCATCAGCTAGTAACAGGTGGCTGGAGAAAGAAATGTGTTTTTGTAGGAAAGGGGAGTTAAAAAAAATTGTGCCTTCTTCCTGCCCTTTATGAATTAAAAGAAAATCCACAGTCCAGAAATCAGAAGCCGAGAGTGTTGTGGATTTGTTCCGATGACCTCCAACCTCTGATTTTTGTTTCTTTTCTTGTTGCTTCAGCTGTTGTTTTTCTTTCCTTTCATCTGACAAAATCCTCCATGTGGTTTGGAAAGCAGGTTCCCTGTCCCCATGGATGGCTGCATTCATGATTCTTTTAAGTCTTATAGGGCTGTTTGCTTTTGCTCTGTATGGCTCAAAACCCCATTATAGAGCCTGACACAACTTTTTCACTTTTTAAGGCATAAAGATAAATCTGCAACTGTAGAGAAAACGTCCTCTCAAACCTCTGTGCCACCTTTCAAAGTCATCTTTGGGAACATATTTTTTCCTCCACTAATACATCCATCACCTGGACCTACAATTTGGCTGAAGTCACTCTTTCACTTGAGCTTATTATTAAGATGCCAAGCATCCTTAAAGATAGCATACTGTATACCTACACCCTATTTTTAAAATACTAAATTCCTTCTAAGATTTTTATCATTTCATGTCTTAGATTTAAGTATCTTAGTATCTTGAGTCAATTTTTGTAAGGGGTGAAAGGTGTGGGTCAAGTTTCAGTCTTTTACTTGTGGTTTTCCAGTTCTCCCAGCACCATTCTTTTCTCCACTGTATGCTTTTGTTTGGTTTGTCAAAGATCAACTAGAGATTGGTTTCATCTCTTGGTTTTCTATTTGGTTCCATATGCCTATGTCTCTATTTTTGTGCCAATACCATCCTGTTTTGATTACTGTGGACTTGCAATATAGCCTGATGATTATATTACAAAGTTGATGATGCCTCTGACCTCGTTTTTATTACTAATAATAGCTTTAGCTATACAGAGTTTTTTTCTGGTTCCACACAAAACGAAGTACTATTTTTTGTAATTCTTCAGAATATGAAGTTGGTATTTTAATGGAGATTCATTGAATCTGTAGATTGCCTTGGATAGAATAGACATTTTGACAATGTTGATTCTTCACAGATAAGAGCATAGTATGCTTTTCCATTTGTTTGTGTCTTCTTTGATTTCTTTTCTTAGGGTTTCATAATTCTCTTTGAAAAGATCTTTCATCTATTTTGTTAGGTATATCCCTAAGTATTTCATTTTCTTTGAATCTACTGTGAAGGGAATTGTGTCCTTGATTTGCTTCTCAACTTGGCTGTTATTGGCATATACAAAGGCTATGATTTGTGGACACTGATTTTATACCCTGAGACATTACTGTATTTCCTGATGACTTCTGGAAGTTTTGGAAAACTCTTGATAATGTTGGACTGGGGAAAGATTTTATGACAAAGATTTCAGCGACCATTACAACAACATCAAAAATTAACAAATGGGACTTAATTAAGTTGAAAAGCTTCTGCACAGCTAAGGACATTACAATTAAACAAAAAGTCAACCTTCAGAATGGGAAAAAATATTTTCAGGGTATCAAATTAACAAAGGATTAATAACTAGAATCTAAATAGAACTCAAATTAATCAACAGAAAAAGAGTAAACAATCCTATCTACCTCTAGGGAAGAGATCTGAACAGAACTTTCTCTGACAAAGACAGATGAATGGCTAACTAACATTTAAAAAAAATGCTCACCATCCCTGATCATCAGAGAAATGCAAATCAACACCATACTGTGATAACATCACAAAGTCTCAAGGCTGCAGATGC
Source organism: Perodicticus potto (assembly GCA_963574655.1). Classification (NCBI taxonomy): domain Eukaryota; kingdom Metazoa; phylum Chordata; class Mammalia; order Primates; family Lorisidae; genus Perodicticus; species Perodicticus potto. The sequence continues at coordinate 10,431 of CAUYRH010066008.1, read as the reverse complement.
TGGCGTGGAAGTGGAGAGAAGGAAACATTTTTACACTGCTCGTAGGACTGCAAACTAATGCAACCTTCTTGGAAGGAAGTATGGAGAATCTTCAAAGAACTCAAATTAGACCTCCCATTTGATCCTGCAATCCCATTACTAGGCATCTACTCAGAAGAAAAAAGAACTTTTATCATAAGGACATTTGCACTAGACTGTTTATCGCAGTTCAATTTATAATTGCCAAACTGTGGAAACAACCTAAATGCCCACCAACCCAGGAATGGATTAACAAGCTGTGGTATATACATACCATGGAATACTATTCAACCATTAAAAAAGATAGAGACCTTTCCATCTTTAGTATTAACCTGGATGGAGGTGGAACACATTCTTCTTAGTAAAGCATCACAAGACTAGAGAAGCAAGAATCCAATATTCCTAATTCTAATATGAATGCAGTAGATGATCTAATACAAGGTGGAAGGTTAGCGGAATGAGACATCAGGGAGACGGGAGAAGGGAGGGGGATGGGAGTCACAGTGTACTGCGTACCTCTTGGGGGCGGGACACAATTATAAGAGGGACTTTACCTAACAAGCGCAATCAGTGTAACTTAATTCTTTGTACCCTCAATGAATCCCAAACCACAAATAAATAAATAAATAAATGCTTGAATAAGTAAATAAATAAATAAATAATGAAAAAAAATCCTAAGTTACTAAGTTGCCATTAGACATGACACATTGGATATTCTTAATTGAATTTTAAGTACAAAAATTTATCTTCTAGATGGAAGCAATTCTGCTAGGAAGTGAACATGTGGATTTACACATACCTCTCATTTATAAATATAAACATATACATATGTGCATGGAAAGTACACCGGAACTTCCACAGTTGACCACCTCCCTACACTGACACCTCATTAAATTGACTTGATTTTCATGGACCAGACATGCGCCACATGTAGGTATCAGGACAGTAGGCCTGGTTGCCTGTATTGACTACTTCCATGTGTTGACCACTTTGTTAAAATTGCTTACATGATCAATTCAGTTTCTCTCCCTCCCTACTCCAAACCCTGAAGACTAAACTTATTAAATCAAATGACTTATAGAGTTACGCATTAATGCATGGGATAGATACCCTGACATCATTGCCACATACCAAAGTATTGCTCTGGTAGGACTGGTGGGGAGGAGAGATCTTTGAGGAGAAAGTACCTGATAAATTGTTTGGGCAGAGAGAGAAGCCCTGAAGTTACAAGTTAAGATTTCTGACTTGAAAACTCCTATGTCCATGATGGTTATATATAATCACATTTCCTCAGCAATATTAATGGTGAAAGCTTTTCATGAATTGACCTGAGAACTTTACCACCATATAATACATTGTTTCTGTAAGAGAGTTTATTCTGATTGACAAATAATTACCTCACATCTGAGCTTTTGAGACACAATTTCTTTATAAGCTGGGCACCCTCTATATTCAGGGAACAAAAAGACCTAATTACCAGTAAGTGCCCCTAGTGAGAATAAAGAGCATCTGCTCCTACAGAACACAGTAACTCCAAGGAATGGAGGGGGGTCCACCTCTTGAAAGGGAGCCTGGTAGAGTGGGGAGTGGCACATTCGGTCAGGAGACCTGACTCCCAGCCCTGTCTCTTTCACTCCTGGCTTGAGTTTCCTCATTTATTAGTTTATGGTACCTGCCTTGATCTGCTCTCTGATCTTCAAAGATCGAAGGACGGGGCCCTGATGCTACTCCCACGCAGCTGGTAAATCTCATCCTCCCAGTTTCAGAGGTGAGTATCCCAACCCACACGACCTCTGCTCCCAGCACTCTGCAGGAGCCATACCCAGGAAGCAGAGGTAGACGAAACTGAGGAAAAGGCCAATTTGGTCCTTACTTCCCTCTCCTGTTCTTACGCTAGTGCTGCCCTTCCTGGTGCCCTAATACTCTCTCTGACTTTAAGGTCTTTCCTTTTTCTCTTAAAATACCCACAAAGGGCGGTTTAAGACAGTAAGTGATTCAAATCAGCTCCCTACACTCCTTTCTGAAGCATGTGCTTTATAATACAGAACAAAGTCATCATTTGATTAAGTCAAAGGAATACATCTCTAATTGTAGAATTTTAGACATTAAGATACCAGGTAAGGGAGGAAGTCAGGGGAAAGGGGCTTTTTTTTTTTTTTTTTTTTTTTACAATACCCAAGAAATCATACTATTAACATATAAACAGTCAACTGATTTTATTTGCAACTTAAGAGGCTGATGATACAGAAATTGTTTTCAACTTTAGCTGCCCTTTAATAAGCTCTGAGAGTTTAGAAGAAATATCTGGCCCCACAGACTCTGCCTGTACATATTCTGACTTAATTGGTCCAGGTAGAAGATGAGCGTTAGGATGGTATTGTGGGTAATTCTAACAGGAAGCCAGAATTGAAAACCACTCATATGTAAGTACCAAAGCCCCAATGTCTTTCCTTCCAGAGACCTTTCTCTCCCTTCCCTGCCCTGTCTCCAGGCCTCCAGCAGCTCACTTTCCCACCTCTGCCCCTGCTTCACAGGGCTTAGCCCACCAGTGCATCTGTGCCCAACTGCCTTGCCATGGGCTGGCTGCTGATTTGACTCCTCTGTGAAGCCTACAGGACAAAATAGCGTGTTCCTTGTTCTCTAAGAATGGACTCACTGGGGCAATTTTCTGAGCAATTTGATTTAAATTGCAATCTATTTCTGCCCCTAGAAGTACCACAAATCAATACAGCAGTTTCTATTATCAGCCAGGGTGATTGAGCATTGATTGTTATTAATGTTGTATATGCTGAGAAATCTATACATTTGTTCAGATAGTTTCAGAAAACCTTGATCATATCTCTTTCCACTAGTTCTTGAGAAAGTCATGCACACCAGAGGGGTATTTGAATGAATTAGGTATAATTAAGTTTCCTGGTTCCATAGCACTTGATTAATTAATTGTTCCTATAAAGAACTGGATTTCCGATGGCCAGTGTCTTAATGGTTCTCAATTCTGACTGTCTGAAATCATCTTTGGTAGGAGAGCTTTGTAAAAGGAAAAAAAAAAAAGTTGCTAATAGCTGAGTTCCACCCAGAGGGAAAAAAATAATCCTATGATGATGGGGCCCAAACAATGGCACTTCTCAATCATTCCTCAGCCCAGAAGACTTGAATGTGGAGACCAGTTTGGAAACCACCATCCCTCAGCAAAGCTCAGCAGGCTGTGTTGGGGCAATCCTACCACTTTAGTGAGTTCTCCCAAGCCTGCCACCAACCATAGGTAGAATTCTTTGCAGAGGTGTTAGGGAACATTTTGTTTGGTTTGGTAAATTTCATAATGCTAAAATATGAAGAATGTTGTTGACCAAAAGTGAATGTAAACAAACCTTTGGCAATGGTCCATTTATTTTCATATTTGGGGAGCTGTTTTATATTTAATGTCATAAAAGTTACCAGAATTTTGCCTTTTCTGCCCCAAACTTATGAAACTTCCCAGGAAAAAAATTGACCCTTGTGAGGATGGGACACTTCCAACATAAGAATCCTGAAATGACACCACCATCTCCTTATCTACTGTCAGTAAAAGGGAAGAATTTCCTCTGACTTTACTTGAGAAGTGACTATCTCTGATATCAGAGATAATTTCGGGGAAGATTCTTTTCCTGTCAGGAATAACGCAAAATAATTATCCTTTCCTGAATTTAGGAGAGCCTGATAAGTTTCTGTAGTAAAAGTGTGGACAATAAGATCTGAATGGTCTTTTGTAAATATCCTGTTTTATCACAATGGAGATTTTTTTAGGGGTAAAGAAGAGAATGTGATCTACTCACTATTGATTGGCTTCATTGAATGGGCAGGGTAAGGGCACAAAATGAATATAACATTCTAGTCTATGTGGACCTCTCAATATGCATTTAGCAACCACTTCGAGTTGGAATCTCATTTGGACTAGGTAACTGTTTTTTTTTTAAAAAGCATATGTGTGTATGATATAGATCACCATTTTTTATAAAGAACGAGAATGATGCTGTCAAAAAGAAGTATGATTAAAATACTGTATATCAAAAAAAATTATAAACTAGGAAGACAGAATGGATGAAAAGAAAAAAGGGAGGGAGAAAGGAAGGAACCAGAGGAGAGAGAGAGGGACGGAGGGAAGGAGGGAAGAAATGAGGGAAGGAAAGAAGGAAGGAAGGAAGGAAGGAAGGAGGGAAGGAAGGAAGGAAGGAAGGGTAGGTTTCAGAAATTCTGTCTAGACTGGCTGTACCCATCCTAGTTCTATAAGATCCTTTGAATGCTAGATGAATGCACTATAATGTAGGCAAATTAGAGTGGTGTATGGGAGTTCTTGGTTCAATGCCTGGAATCTGTGGGAACCAGGGCATTTTCACTTCTTAAGACCTAACTTCTGAAAAGGGACTAAATTTCCTTTAAATTCTGAGATTTCCTGGGATGAGGTAGGAACAAAGGAGCTGCAGATGGAAGAAAAAAGGAGCCACAGATGGAAGGAAGGAATTTGCTGGCAAAAGGTTAGGGAAAAAATGCTGGTTAAATTCAAACAGGTAACGGCAAGCCCCGTTTGTTGAAAAATGTGTGAGCTTTCTCCTACCCCTGAAGTATAGACATGAGCAATATCGAGATACCTTCTGTCGATTTAAACAGAAGATTGTGCTTTGGGCAACTGTTACTAATCAACAGCCCAAGAAGGGAGGTTTTTTTACATATGTGGAAAGGAAATTGCTGGGGAACAGGCTAGCTTTTTGGCCTTGAAACCAGAGTCTCCTGCATTCTGTGGTTAAACTTGAAGAATCTGTATCAGTAAGTGGAGGCCATGGCATTTTATTTTGAGGAAGATGGAGAACTATGCCTTCCTTGCCCTTCCTGCTCCTCCATGAGAACTTCTAAGTGAGTTTCTAGAAAGCTTAGCATTTTCATCAGGATTAGGAGAATGCTATCAGAGCTAATCGCTACTTAAAACCTGCTGTGCTGGTCAGGACTGTGTTCAGCAAGGACATTGGCAAACCTGGGCACATCCTGCCCCACTGAGGAGTAGCTGCGACGGGAGATGAAGTGCCAAGCACTCAGTCTTTAGCGAGGATGAAAAACTGCGTGCAACCCGATCTTTTCATTTGCGATTTGGAAGGCTCATGCAGTAATTAACAGTAGAGCCGCTTGACTTAGCGAGATCCATCCTCTTGGGAAATTTGGGAAACTGCCCGCAAAAAGCTGGAGCTTTCTGCCCAAGGAGGAGATTATATGCTGATCCTTTGGGAGAAACCCTCCTGTGTGTCCTTTGAAGTAACTGCTGCTCTGCAGGTGTCAAGTAGCTCCACTCTGCTGGCTTTCAGACTTGGAGCTCTCTGCTAAGCACTCTGAGTGACCTTTCTCCATGGGTCTTTGGGAAATTTACATGGTAATCCCTTAAAAGCATCACAGAGATGAGAAACAGTTCTTAAAAGAAAATGGAAGAAGCATGCCCAGCACTCTCTGGGTTTTTCCTGAAGGTGGGCTCGCCCGGGTGAGGTCTTTTCAGCATTCTCCATCCCCCATGGGACATTCACCACACTGCCTGCCCAATCTTGGCCAACAATGGGTCAAGACGCAGCATCTCCCAGGCGTGGTCATTCTTTGTTAAATGTCCCTTATTGGGATTTACCCAGCCAAGAGGAGTTGTAGGAGGTGTTTCGTGTTTCCTGTTGCCACTTCTGTCTTTGGTGACTTCCCTGGCCCAGGCTGGGGCACCACAGAGCCAGCCTCCACGTACTCACTTCTCCCCACTCATTTATCTCTCCTGGCAGCTGTTCCCACCAGCTCTCCTCAGGAAAAGGAAGTGACAGCCCTATTTGCTTCTCTGTGCATTTGAGACATTAGCAGTATTTTCCTTATTGTGATAGTAGGCGGGGCCGGACCAAAAGCCCTGCAGGCCAGGCCAGGGCAGAATCTTTCTCTTCTTTCCCCAGCTACCCCTTTTCAAAGTGAATGTCATTGGTTGTGCCCCTTTGTTTAATTGTTTCTGCATTTTTTTTACTCTTGTCCTTACCACTCTTTTAAATTTTATTTAAAATGGTACATAACTAATTAATTGTATTCATTTATTTCATAGTAGGGAAAGCACATTTTGACGTTCTTCATTTCACCATCTTTTGTCAGAATAACTGTTAAATATGCTAAAACTGGGTTTTGTCTAACGATAGGCCATATTATTTAAAAACAAGACTTGTTGCACTCAGCTCCTCGCTGCGTGGCTTTGACCGAGCTACCTGATCTCTCTAAGAACTCAGTTTTCTCAGCTTGAAGAACTGAGATAATATCCCACAGCACAGTGCTAGAATTATTGAATGGAGGGACAGTGTCTGGCAGTGAGCAGAATAGCTGGCATGGGGCAAGCCGTCCATAAATGGCACTGACAATGAGAATGACAAGTGAATGTGCTTTGTGGGGAGGCATGGACAGAGTGGATGGTAAAGGAGAGAGGAAGAAATCAGTCCATGAGGAGTCTGCAAGTGGGAAGCCAACATGAAAGCAACACTATAAAGACTCTAGTGATAAACAATAGGAAAGAGCTCACGCAGCCTCCGACCAGTGGTGGGATGGACCCTGCTGGCAAATACACGCACGTCCACACACATACACACACCGCTCACGGATACTCACTTAAATATGCATACTCACATATGTAGAATGTGTGGTTTGCAAAGCTGTTGACAATGAAGCCTTTTTAATTATGTGTTTAGCTTCAATATCAGCCTGCCCTAGTCTTTCTGTCAGGAGTGTCCCTGCCTGTTTCGGGCATGATCCTATCCCAGATACAGGTCATTCATTCAACTACACTTTGAATTGAAGACCATGTAAACAATTTTCTTCCCCTTCTGTGATCCATGTGGTTTCTGTGGTCTTTCCCTTTTTAACCTGTTAAAACACTTTTAAGTTCAGCTTTGGAGGTTTGACATCCAGCTCCCACCGGAACCTGGCAGCGGTTTCCTATTTCTCATTTATTGCTAAAGAACGATCAGAAAGAGAAAGCATTAGAGCAAGGTCACCATGATATGCTAAATAAGAAATACGTCCATGGTGAACATTTTCCAAAGCAAAATAAAGAGAGCCTCCTCTCAGGGTGATTTTTCTCTTTGTCCTCTCTCAGGAAATGAGCTATAATTCTCTGAATTATTTGCCACATTACTTAATCAGCCATGATATTTCAATCTTCACATCTGCCTGTAATTAAGGAGAAAAGTCTCTGAATGTCACAAGGACATTGAAGTACATCCAGTGGGAGACTTCTTGTAAGCTGTTGCTGGGAGATTGGGTAAAAAAAATTCCCTGATATTTTAAAACGCTAATCTCAAAAAAAAAAAAAAATCAAAGAAACTGAAAAAGGCCCTACTAACACTTTCCCTCTGAGTGCGGTTGGACTGGTAGGTCTGGGCTGAGCTGTCAACATGGGTATCTGTTTGCCCAGATCATGTTTGTTCAAGTTGTTTGGAATAAAGCCTGTCCCCAGAGATTCCAAGTGCAATATTGGACAAGGTGAGAAGGTAGAACTGATTGCTATTCTTAGAAATGCTTGGAAGTTTGGGATAAGAATAAGAAAAACATACCCAAATGAAGGATGGCAGTGTTACCAACAGAGGGGTCATTCAAAAAGTGCTTATGCTCATGAATTGCCAAGTGTAGGGCTTTTCCTGGCTAATTCATCTGGGGCACATGGTTGTGGACCCTTTGTGCATATTGTGGGCCCACACTAGTTGTAAATGGGTTTAGCGTGGATAAGATTTCTGAAAAGAACTCCGAAGGTCAAGTGGAGGCAAACAGAGATGAATACAAGGCAGAATGTGAGGAAGGCCAACCCAGCCCCTTTGGAGCCTCAGCAGAACTCTCCCTGGAAACAAGTCTTTTGGGGCTCCGAGAGAGCTATTGTTAGATACGGACTCAGCCCTCATAGCATCAAATGATTGGTTCACAAAGCACAGAAGCCAATGCGGAAGCACATCAGGGGAAGATGATACAGGAACCCATTTTCTCTTTTCATTTAGAGCAAGGTAACTCCAGACGTGATAAGAAAGATGTACAGGAGCTTGTGCAGCTATATGAGATTCCAAGAAAAAAATAAAATCTAAGAAAAGAGTTTTTGAAAAAAGAAATAAGGTAGAACCATTCCAAATGTCTCTTGTCAAGAAGAAAAATAGGATAATTAAGAAGAAGATAAGCCCCCTCAGGGCTCAGAATGGTGCTGCAAACGGCTAATAGAAACCATCTCAACCTATCATTTTCTAAGATGAGTTTTCAGATTAAGATAATAAACAGATTGATCAAGAAATAAAAATTCCACCAACACGCCAGCTACATTCGGCCCCCTGAGAACGCAGCACATTACCTGAAGACATGGCTGCTATGTGGTCTGAGGGGAAATATTTTCAAAGTCACAAAATATTGATAACCAGCATAAACCTGAAAGCAAGAGGAAATAATATCTAGAATTAGGCCTGTGAAATCAGACTCTTGTTCTTCTGATCGAGGCTTCTTCCTCCAAACAGCAGATCTCCTAAAACATGTAATTATGTCTTCAATGAATGGCACACCATCTTTCAGTATAGCCCGTTTCTCTTCAGTATAAAATACCTGTAAATAAATGTAAGGCCCTTTCACTGTTGTCTTTAATCCTAGAGCATCACCAAGTTTCCTCTTTCTGCTTTATTTCTTTCTTCAGATGTCACACTGATTCATTATTCACTAACTCATTCAACATTCAATATATCTAATAACACACTGCCCTGAATAACCATGGTTTCTACTGCATAGCCCCATGCTCTCTCCTTGACCTCAGCTGATTGGATGATTGGACGAAATGTGACCCTTGACCCAAAGTGGTGCCTCCATGTGCTTCCAAAACGTATGCCTTGTGAGGCCTTGCTAAAAATTGAAAGTGGGTTGAAATTCCCAATCTTCCCTGGGAATTTGGAGACTGAGACCCTTGGCTCATTAATTAGATGAGGGTAAGAAATGAACCTGTCAAGAGTTGCGTGATTTAACAGAAGCCAGATCTGAGTCAGGTAAAAGCTAAAAAAGAGGGGAGCAGAGATGAAGATGGGACACACACATCTGGAGTAGTGGGGACCCCATAACCTGCAGCCCCCCGAGAGACTGAGTAGTAGCCTTGATTCCTGTAGCTTTACAACTCCGGGTCCCAGGGCCTGGTTGCATAATGGGATCTAGTTCTTTGCTTTCTGTGAGTCTTGCTATATCTTTGTAATTATTTAAGTCTTCAGCTATATTAGATGAGTGTCTGCCTCTTTCCTGAAAAGGACCCTGACTCAAACACTGGCTGATTTCCTAAAGAATAGAGCTGAGGCCATGAATATCAAAACGGGGCATTTTGTTCAGGTCAGCTGGATAACTGAAATTGTGCTCTTATCAGCTCGCCATTGTCATACATGTATTTATAATGATTGCCATTCTGACTATAATTAAAGCAAACATAGCTATCAATTGACATGTAAAAATTGAATTTGTTAGGTACAGTTTTGAATACATTTAAATACGTGATACATAGCATTTTTCCCTTTTTTTATTAAATATACTGTGTATATTAATGAAATCATAGAGTACAATGTGCTGGTTTTATATACAATTTGAAATATTTTCATCGAACTGGTTAACATAGCCTTCATGGCATTTTCTTAGTTATTATTTTCAGACATTTATAGTCTGCGTTTAGTAAGTTTCATCTGTACCCTTCTAAGATGCACCATAGGTGTGGCCCCACCAATCACCCTCCCTCCACTCATCCTCCCTCCTCCCCTCCCTTGACCCTTTCCCCATATTCTTGTGCTATAATTGGGTTATAGCTTTCAAATGAAAGCTAGAAATTAGTTTCATAATAGGGCTGAGTACATTGGATACTTTTCTTCCATTCTTGAGATACTTTGCTAAGAAGAATATGTTCCAGCTCCACCACGTAAACATGAATGAGGTAAGGTCTCCATCTTTCCATGGTGTACATAGACCACAATTTATTAATCCATTTGTGGGTCGATAGGCACTTGGGCTTCTTCCATGACTTAGCAATTATGAATTGGGCTGCAATAAACATTCTGATACAAATATCTTTGTTATAATGTGATTTTTGGTCTTCTGGATATATACCTAGTAGAGGAATTATAGGGTCGAATGGCAGGTCTATTTTTAGATGTCTAAGTATTCTCCAAACATCTTTCCGAAAGGAATGTATTAGTTTGCATCCCCACCAGCAATGTAGAAGTGTTCCCTTTTCCTCACATCCAGGCTAACATCTCTGGTTTTGGGATTTTGTGATGTGGGCTAATCTTACAGCCATATGTAGCAATTTATGGCTAAAACTTATCTCACTGGTAACTCTAAAGTGTGAAGAGTTAAATAAGAAACCAGCTGTTATGATTGTTGCTGTGAATACAG
>CAUYRH010066005.1:0-18707 GCA_963574655.1 Perodicticus potto | reverse complement strand
ATGATTAGGGAGGCATGAGAGAACAGCAAGTCATCCCAATTGCAGCTTAGAGGCTGGGAGAAAAATTTGGTAACCGGCTTTCCAGGCACCCCCTGTTGAGTTATGGATTTGGGAGAAAAAAGACCAAGGTTAGAGAGAAGTACAGAAAAGGTTGCACCAGTGTCCAGAAGAAATTTTATCTCTTGGTGCTCCACTATAAGGCAGACCTGGGGCTCTTGAGAGGTGATGCTGCAAGCTGGAGCCATGAGAATTTGCCCCAGGCACCCTCAGTCCAGTTTGGGCTCCGATGGGGTCACTGTCCCAGGAGGCCTTCGCCTCTGGGGACAGGTCACCCTCCAGTGGTTACCCTTGCATTCTGGATAGGGGCCAGGTGGCTTGCCCAGCCAGTGGTGCTTCTGGGGGCAGTCTTTACTGAAGTGGCCAGTCTGACCACATTGGAAGCACTTGTTTTTAGCTCCTCTAGTTTCCCTCTGCCCCTGAAAGTTGCTCGTTTGTTGGAGTGGCGTTACTAGAGCTGTCATTCTTTTCTGTTCCTTTCTCTCTTTTTCCTCCTTTCTATCTAGGTCTTGGTTATAAAAGACCATAGTGGCTGGTTTAAGAAGATTCTCCAGGTTATGGTTTGGGCCTAGAGCCAATTTCTGGAGTTTTCTTTGAATGTCTGGAGCTGCTTGAGTGATAAATTTGTCTTTTAAGATAATCTGACCCTCTATGGAGTCAGGTGTTAATTGGGTGTGTTTTCTCATTGTCTCCCTAAGCATCTTTTTTTGTTTTTTTAATTAACTCATAGCTGTGTACACTAGTGCAATCAAGGGGCACAATGTGCTGGTTTCATATACAATCTGAAATGTTTTCATCGAACTGCTCAACATAGCCCTCATGGCATTTTCTTAGTTATTGTATGAAGACATTTGTATTCTGCATTTAGTAAGTTCCGAGCATGTGGGCTTTTTGTTTATAGGTTTACTGCAGAGATTCCCAAACTTTCTCAGTGCATGATGCCCTTTGTGTCCCAGTGACTTTTTATTTTTTATGTCTCCTCCTTGCCCCGATTTTTTTTAATGGTGCCACCAGGCCAAAATAAATACCTAACATTTATGTTCATTGGGTAATTAGTTAATATTTATACCCAACATCTAGTAGTCATTCAAAAAAACATGAATTGAAAGAAAAAATATTTTCATTTAATTGGTACATAACTTTAATTACTTGCTAATGGGATGTGTGCTTCTAATGGGCGTGAAATAATTTCTGAAATCTTACTGCTGTCCTCAAATCCTATGTAATTTTGATTTCCATACAGCACTTGTTTCTTTTTTAAAGTTATAATTACTGAAAAAAGTCACCTAAATCAATATAGTGCAAACTAATGTTGAATGTATGCATTGTCTGGATCTAGCCATTTGCATTATGTTTGACAGATGTTGAGTGTCATAGTCTCTAAAGTTTTCCCTTGAAAATTTTTCTGATGATGCCTCTGTGAGCACTGCAACTTTCCAGGTGCCTTGGTGCAAAGTTTAGGGATTGAGGATTGTGATTGCAAGATGGTTTCCTCAGCTCCAAGAATGCATCTCTTCCTAATATCATCCATGTGGGAAGAATGTCCAAGCTTTCTCACTGTTTCTTTTGTTTAATTTTGGGTTTATTGGGATATAATTTCACATAATACGCTTATTTTGATTACATGGTGAGGTAAATTTTGACAAATGTATACAGGTGTATAATAATCGCTAAAATAAGATATAGAAAACTATATAGATACATAGATATAGAGCACAAAAATCAAGATATAGATCATGTTCTTCACCCCCTCAAGTTCCTCTGAGCCCTTTCCCAGTCAATCTTCCTACTAACCCCCAGTAACTAGTGATTTGCTTCCCATCACTGTAGATTAAGTTGATCTTTTCTAGATTTTCATAGAAATGGAACACAAAGCATGGACTTTCTGGTGCTGCATCCTAATTTTGAGATTCATCTAAGTTGTGTGTATCAGTAGCTCATTCCTTTTATTGTTGAATAATATTCTTTTGTTTGAATATATCCTGGTTTCTTTATCCATTCACCTGCTGGTGGACCTTTGGGTTGTTTCTAGTTTTGGGCTGTTAAGAGTAAAGCTGCTGTGAACACTAAGAGACAGATCTTTGTGTATATGTGTGTTTTCATTTCTCTTGAATTATACCTCTCTCTTTTTTTTTTTAGCAAAAATTATTTCCAGAAGACCCCCCATTCCACCCCATCCCAGCAGACTTTCATTGATACATCATTGACTAGTCCTGGGTCACTCTGACAGTCTCAGACAAGTTACTGTGATAGAAAGGGGAAGGGGGAGTCACTTTACAGCAATTACTTCACATCCTTTGCAGCAGGGGACTAGGGTCCTCAGAAGCAAGTTGCCTCCCCAAACAAAATGAGAGTCCTACAAATGCAGGAAAAAAAGGAGGCATAACCCTTGGGTGTGCAGCCATCTGTGTCTGCCTCTTTACCCATGAGGATTTTTACTACAGAACTCGGTGGCAGCATTATTTGCATTTCACAGTAAAAGTCTCTTCTCTGACTTGATGGTGCTTAAGTAGATCTGTTGCTGACAGATATTCAGCAGTAATCCTAGAAATAAGCCACGAAATCCTACAAAAAAACACACACACATACACACACACAGACACACACACTCTCTCTCACACTGACAGAGAATTGCTCTTGGGAATATGATATGAGGGCACAAGTGTCATATGGAGAGAATTTCACCAACTGGCTGCCAGATGTGGGCCTGCCCTGGGCTTAAACACAGCTGGTCTGCCCTAAAGTAAATCAGATGTGGGAGGCAAGTGCCATCTGGCACATTAACTTGGCAGAGCCTGGAAAGACACGTTAACGCACGTGTGCAGTTCTTCTTATTATGGATGATCATGGACAGAGCCCGGGCAGCAGCAGCCGGGTGAGCAGCCCTCCCCTCCAGGCGGCCAGCCGAGGGGCTCCCTGGCCCTGAGGCCCTCCCTCTAGTTGGGGCTGATTGTGCTTTAGCTCAGGAGGAGCCAAGGAGTTTGGCCCTTTAATCTCAGTCCTCATTTAGCATGTCACCTCTTTTTAACCCCTCTCTTCTTGTGTTCTCTTCTGCAGAGTCTGTCTCCCTTCCTCGGGAAGCTTCTCAGATGCAGGGACCTGATCTTACATATTTTACTCAGCATCTCTGCTCCCAGCATTTTGCCTTGAACAAAGCAGGTGCCCAACGAGTCATTGCAAAAATGTCTTTGCCACATTGCAGGACCAGAGGGAAGTCTTGTGAAAGTAATGTTTCCACCTTCCACTCTTTGCTCCTATTTCCAGATGTCTATTGATTGGAAATGGTTAAGAAGCACCACAGCAAATACTCCACATCTTTAGTTCACATTTCAGTTTGTAAACCAGGCCCCAAACATTCTGTTCACCATAATTCTCCATTACCTACTACTAAGAATCATGAAATGTTAGAGTTGAAAGTCACCCTAGAGTTGAGCCTTTTACAGGTGAAAAGCCCCGAGGATTGAAAGACTTGCTCAGGGCTATATTGGTAGCAGAACAGAATGGTTATCTATAACCCATCTTATTCCAGGAAGGACGTAAGCCACTTTTCAAGGATAATTAAAATGTAAGCTAGAAAAATTGCAATCAGGTACAAAAGAAGACAGACAATAACTTAAACATGAGCTAAGAGTAGGATCAAAACAGGAACATACAGCAAAAAGACATCCTGCAACAGGTTGGCTCCAGACGTGGTCTGAGCACCTATACATCAAAACAGAAAGGAAAACTGATTAGATACAAAATCCACGGTGTGGGTGGTGCCTGTGGCTCAAAGGAGTAGGGCGCCAGCCCCATATGCCGGACGGAGGTGGCGGGTTCAAACCCAGCCCCGGCCAAAAAAAAAAAAAAAAAAATCCACAGTGTGCATTAAAAAAAAAAAGACCAGTACCTCAGAGAAGTCCAATCATTGTTAGAACTAGAACCTGAGAGGCATCACCGACAAGGAGACCTCTGTGGGTGGTTACAAAGGTCCTTAACGGTATTTCAATGATGCATAGAAAAATATCTCTTAGCACACGGCTGGTAGCTGATGGCAACATGACAAAGCTCATTCTGAAAAAAGCACTTTATGTGGGTGTAGGGGAAAACTGAGAATCAAATCCATGATTACTACTGGAAGAAAACAAGCTCGCCAAATTGAGATGTGAAAAATTTAACTCAGAATTCTGTGACATCAGGAGTACAATAATAATTACTGTTCTTAATTATGACCCAGAGGCACTGTAGGCCCCGAAGTATTTTCTGAATCATTAAAAAGAATTTTTTTTAAAAGTTCGATCTGGTTTTATATTAATTTAGCACTTAATTAGATATTGTCATCTGTTCTAGTGGTTATTTCATATGTTTGTTTTATCGCCTTTGATTAGATTGTCGTTTTTTCGATGACTAGGGTCCACATATAGGGAAAGTGGCATTTTACTTAACAAATGTAATATGAATCATCTAAGATTGCATATAGAGGGGAAATGCCTGCATGAGGAAAGACAGTTGGACTTTTTAGCCCTGATTCTTCTGAGCTCCTTGGGAATTTCTTTTTTTTTCCCTGAGACAGAATCTCACTTTGTTACCCTCGGTTTCTACCAAGGCCTCATAGCTCACAGCAACTTCACACTCTTGGGCTCAAGTGATCCTTTTGCCTTAGCCTCCTGAGTAGCTGGGACTACAGGTGCTGCCACAACGCCCAGCTATTTTTAGAGACGGAATCTCTATCTGGCTTAGGCTGGTCTCCAACTCCTGAGCTCAGACAATCCACCCGCTTTAGCTTCCCAGAGGGCTAGGATTACAGGTGTGAGCCATTGCACCCAACCTCTTTGTGAATTTCTATGCTTCTACCACAGGAATGGAAACTGCTATGGCTTTCTCTTTTAATATCATCCTTTATTCTGTTTCTTTAATATCTCATGGCACATTTGAGACTAATTTGAAATATTAAATAAGACCTTACAAAAAGGCTTAGGATAACAAGAGAAAAATAAACACAGTGAGTAACTTGAAACTACAAAATCTGATTTATGACCATTAGCAACCTTTACTAGATAAGTACTGACAGTATCAGGATTGGGAGTCCAGAGTCTGGTGCCAAACTACCTGGGTTCAAATCTCAGCTTTATCTTTCACTAGCTGCTTACTTAACCTCTCTGTGCTTCATTTTCCTCATCTTTAAGAAGATAATAATAATATATATCTCACAAAAGTGTTGGCAGGGTTAAATGAACACTTATTCTAGTACTTGCATGTAGTAAATATTTATTGGCTATTAATATTATAACTAGGCACTTTGTATAAGCCAAGCTCTTTATATGCATTAACTCAGTTTTCACATAAGGCTCTAATTTAGAGATTCTCAAAATTGTTGGTCTTTATACTTTTAAAAACTATTGTAACCTCTCTAAAACTTTTTGTTTATACAGGTTAAATCTATATATGTTTACTGTATTAAAAAATTACAGCCATAAAAATTAGAAAAGTTAATTAACTAAATAAAAGTAATGTAATAAACCTAATACATATTAACAAACTAACAGAATTATCATGAAAAGTAACTATGTTTTCAAAACAGAAAGTTTTAGGACAAAGAGGCATTGTTTTACATGTTTGCAAGTTTCTTTAATGCCTGACTGAATAGAAGATAATTGGATTCTCATAATTGCTTCTGTATTCAAGCTGTTGCAATGTTGTTTTGGTTTAAGAATATGAAGAAAATACATTATCACACAGATATGTAGTTAGAAAAGAGAAGAATATTTTACTTGCTTTTTGTATTATTGTGGCCATCTTTGTGGTCCTTTCTAGAAAAACCGCAAGCAGTAGTTTCTTGAAGGTTAATGGCAATGTGTAATCTACAGCTGTAGTAACGAAATTGTCATCCTCTCTTACATTGGTCTGTCTCACACTTAGAACAGATCATTTACTCATGCACAGCTTTGTTATACCACGATTGGTCACTTAGGAGATATTGATTCCCTGAGTTGTGTGGATTAACAAAATTTTGAAACATTCATATTTGTTAACATCACCACCAATCTCATTGAAAAGATTTTTAAGCATTGGATAGCTGTCAAATGCACAGGTTTTCCAAAATTTTAATTTTCTTGAGAAAATTCCAGGTTTATTATTGGAACAAGCACTATCATTTGTTTTCCTCAAAGTGACAGACTCACTTGTTCATTTTTAAGGCAATGTTTTCCAAATATACATGTCTGAATAACCAGAGTTTGTCAGTTGTTCTTTCCAGTTGAAATGGTGTTCAGTGGAAAGGTAGTGGGCTCAGCTTGCAGTTCAGACAATCATACAGTGCTTTCCTTGAGACAACCATTGTACTTCTAAATGTGGCAAAAATGTTCTATGCATATTTGCCATTTTGTCCTACAGAATGCTAAGCTACATATACTCAATGGTTAAGATTTAATAAAAATAATACTTATTATGCTTCATCAGGGTCATGCTTAAGAACGCGTTTTCTTCAAGTGTGGGAAACACAATGACTTGATTTGTGCTAAGTCACCAGTAGTTTCAACTGCCATTTCTTTTGCATCATTAGTGCAAATGTCAACCCAGTTAAATAGGTGAATACCATTTTAGTCTTGTTATGAAACTTGTTTTGCCCTTGTGGACATTCCAGAAGCGCCTAAGGGACCCCTGGGGTCCAAGAACCATACTTTGTGAACCACTGCTTAACTTTCTATCTCCTCAGAGTTATCTCAAGCCCATCCAGAATCTTTATGTTCAGACCAAAAAGATTGAGAGCCAGTCCCCTCCCTGATCGTGCCCTCTGAATTTCCCTTTTCTGTCTTTTCCTTAGATATTTGGTGCAAAGGATAAGACCCTTCAAAATAAAAAGAGATCACATCTACTCACTGGAGCGTGGTCACATTAGACATTGTAGAATGTTCGTGAAGAGGCCCTCACAGAGAGGGCCAGGGAGGAAGGCTCATCCCATGTTGTCAGAGCTCTCTTAGAGCTCCCACACATCCTGGCCTGGTTCCAAGCCCTTCGCAGCATGAAGACTGCCCCATGAGGGTTGTTCTTCCTCCCCTCTGTACCCTCTTCACGTTGGGTGAATGGGAGTGATGGTACCGATACTGAAGTGGTTTCTGGGGGGAAAGGGGCTTTCTGAGACATCTTCCACGCACCCTAACCCTCACTTCCATATGCTTGTGTCTTCAGTCTGTGATGAAGCTCACCACTCAAATGCTGGACTTTATACTATCCGGAAAAGTGCTTGGTTGGGGATAAAATGGGATGGGGTTGTTTTGGGAGGATAGTAGGAGTCGAGCGGGCGAGGACAGAGGTCATACTGTGAAATGAAGACCTATAGACGCCCTGGGTAAGACAATAAATAGAGTGATCTTTCAAAGCAGTAGTAGTTTTGTGGTCGTTGAAAAATAAAAATAGATAACAAACAACTGTGCACCTCACCAACTAGAATTGACAAACCTTAATGTTTTGTCAAATTTATTGTAGATCTGTTTAAATAAAAGAAATAAAACATTACAGATAAGATTCAAGTCCACTAAGCCTATATTCTTTAAATATTCATTTTATATTTATTTTGGACAATGGCAGAGCACTGAGTGAGGAAAGGGCAGAGGAAGATAATCACCCTCTCCTCCTCCTAGCAGTTCGGCTCTCTCCAAACTTATCTGCCTGTTCAGTAAACAAAAGTAGCACCACCAATGCACAAATGCCCCTTAGAAGGCAGTTTAGCAGCCAACCTCCCTTCCATCCCTCCTCTCCCCTACCCCCATTTTTAAATATATCAAACACATATATGACTTCTTCTGAGAGGAGCTCCAGGAATTATAATTTTCTGGATCTAGTAGTTACATTTCATGGGGGTTGGGATGCTCCATGTAAGCTGGTTTTCCACGCACTACCTAGGCTTGCTCATTCCTCTTCCTCTAGCTGCCCCTTTGCCACCTGCTTCTGACACTCCCTGGGTCCCAGTTTCCTTCTCTGTGTGCTGAGCCTTGCAATCCTGGGGTGGATGACTTGGTCAAGCAAATGGCAATTGTCTGTGACCACAGCTTCTGGAGTAAGAGAGAGCAACTAACAATTTAGTTTTGTGTTTTTCCCCCTTCTTCACATCTCCACAGCTATAGTAAATCAGATTGCCTGACATTTTTTTTTTTAAACTGCATCTGAATCTAATGCCCTCAGTTGGAAATTTCTGTCATATCATTCAGTGTGTGGCAAGAGCAATGGGCTTTTCTTATTAGTGAAGCTGAAGAGTAGAAATGAATCACAGCGCTTTTGTATTCCAGAACATGGGTCTGGGATGAGTGAATGCAGGAGGTCAGCCAAAACACAACCCCAGTGACTCAATTCTTAAATGATTTACAATGAACATAAGTCCAGAGACTGATGCTGAATAAATATCTCCATTTAATAAGCATTGAAGTAAGAGGTGACTTATAAGCGCTAAGGAAAGGCCTGGGAAGCCATCTGCGTCTGACACTCTCTCCAGCTCAGTCTCCCCCTCTGTGTGATGGGCCTGCACGTGCAACTGTTCCCACAGGGCTGTTGTGGGCAGCACATTTTCTTTTATCTTTTTGGTTTTGTTTTACCTATGGCCAACAAATTTTTAATATCTGGAATACATAAATAATTCCTACCAATCAATAGGAAAAACACACACAAGCAAAATAGAAAAATAAGCAAATAACATGGAAGTTGTATGGCCAATAAACATAAAAAGATGTTTGGCTCGACGCCTGTGGTTCAACGGGCTAAGGCGCCAGCCATGTGTACCTGAGCTGGCGGGTTCAAATCCAGCCCAGGCCCGCCAAACAACAATGACAACTGCAACTAAAAAATAGCCAGGTGTTGTGGCGGGCGCCTGTAGTCCCAGCTACTTGGGAGGCAGAGGCAGGAGACTTACTTGAGCCCAGGAATTGGAGGTTGCTGTGAGCTGTGATGCTACAGCACTCTATCCAGGGTGACAGCTTGAGGCTCTGTCTCCAAAAAAAAAGAAAAAAAAAAGATGTTTAATCTCTTCAGC
This sequence comes from Perodicticus potto, assembly GCA_963574655.1. Taxonomy (NCBI): domain Eukaryota; kingdom Metazoa; phylum Chordata; class Mammalia; order Primates; family Lorisidae; genus Perodicticus; species Perodicticus potto. Next base: position 9,649 of record CAUYRH010066005.1, on the reverse strand, counting down.
AATCAGGACAATAAAAATTATGATCAAATTGGGATATACTTACATTGGTAAAAAAAATTTTTATGTATATATGTGTGTATATATATATATATATATATATGTATGTATTTTAGACAGAGTCTCACTATTTCACCCTCAGTAGAGTGTCGTGGCGTCACAGCTCACAGCAACCTCAAACTCTTGTGCTTAAGCAATTCTCTTGTTTCAGCCTCCCAAGTAGTTGGGACTATAGGCGCCCTCCACAATGCCTGGCTATTATTTTTATTGCAGTTGTCGTCATTTAGCTGGCCCAGGCTGGATTCAAAGCCACCAGCCTTGGTGTATGTGGCTGGCGCTGTAACCGCTGAGCTGTGGGCGCTGAACCTATATTGGTAAATATTAAGAAGTGAATGTTAAGTCATCCTTGAATTTTCCTCCACACCCAGCACATCTTTGTATATTTTATCTCCAAAATAGAGCCCCAGTCTGTTTTTCTTTTTCCATTTTCATTGTTATTGTCATTGCTTCAGTTCACAAAGTATTCGAAAGCATATAGACCAATAAAAACTCTTAAATATTAATTTTGGAAGGGTGAATTAAAGTATCATTTTGGAATTGGCTAGCACTTCTGTTGATAAAACAAACAAGAAAACAAAAAAATCACCGTGGAAAACAATTTGGCATTGTCTTGGAAATCTGAATATGGAGATACCCTATAACTCAGCAGCTCTAAAGGTACTATATACCCTGGAGAAATTCTTGAACATGTGCCCAGGAGACAGGTTCATAACAAACAGCTGGTATTAGTCAGGGACTGGAATTCTTTGGAATGCATTATCAAGAGAATGGATGTATAAAGCGTTACATTTGTAAGCAGTGTATCTCAGAAGTGACTGAAAGTGGCTTGGAAAGTACTTTTCACCATATCAAAGGCAATTTCACAGGGGCAAGAGTTGGGCTTTATACCATAAAAGGAGAAAATAACAGACTTAGTTTCCCAGATCAGCTAAGCATCCCACCAGGGAAGCAGGGATTATTCTGGCTCTTTTCAGAAAGCTGAAACTAGTTTCGGGTCTCTCACAAGCCAACTGGAGTAAGAGCTACAGTGCTAAACTTCCTATCATTTGGGAATCAGGGGAAGTAGGAGAGGATCCTGGGAATATGTAGAGAGAGGCAGGGAGGGCACAGCACAAGTCTGCCTAAAGTCATTACCTTAGAGTTCTTCAGAGGAACAGAACCAATAGGATACAGATAGACATTTAGGAGATTTAGTATGGGAATCGGCTCACATGATGATGGAGGCTGAGAGCTCTATGTCTGTAGGTTAGAGAGCTGGGAAAACTGGTGGTGAAATTCAGGGAATGGGGCGGGAGTGGGAGCAGGAGGGGGGGTAGAGGCGGTGTCTACTGGTGTAAGAACTAGTAACTCTGATGTCCGAGGGTAGAAGAGGGGTGTCTCAGCTCAGGAAGAGAGACAGTTTGCCTTTCCTCTTTTTGTTCTATTTGAGCCATCAACAGAGTGGACAATGCCCACCCACCTTGGTAAGGGTGGTCTTCTCTTTTCAGATACCAATCTCTTCTGGAAGTACCCTCAGAGACACACTCAGAAACAATGTTACCCCAGCTACCTGGGCATTCCTTTGTCCTGCCAATTTGACACTTCAAATTACCCACCATGGTCATCAACTAACAGGTTTGGGAGGAGAGTCAGAGGATGCTGATCCTTCATCTGCCCCTCATCCCATCAGCTAATTGTCTACTCCTTCTTGAAAGTTTCTGGTGGCAGGAATTACCACTCCAAATGTTTAGCCCATCTCAGTTTTGAGTGTCGTGCATCATCATATAGATAGATTATCAAACCTCCCTCACTAAACAGTATTGGCATCGAGTCCCTTCATCTCCCAAGCCTTCCTCTCTGGACAGGCCCCAGATGCTCTGTGTCCCCAACATGGTGTAGCCCCCAGGGCATGGCACTGCAGAAGGGCTGGGACCATCCGTGCACAGCATGAGACTGCTTCTCATCAGCCTTCTCAGTCCCTCCTTCACCTCTTCCCAAAGCTCCTACAAGTGTGTAGGGCTCACACTTGTAGGGAAGGGCTCAAGGGGAAGAGAGGGCAGAGGCAGGGAGTAGTGTTGTTGCTGCCTTCCCCATTCAGACAGGGGCCCTGTCTTTTTAACTCTAACCTCCACACTCACTGTTTTACCTCCTTTCTATTTTGTTGTGTCTGCAAGAAGCACAGAATCAAACATTCTGGAGATGGTAATCGGAGATTATATTCCATATCTCAAATGCTTCTGGATCAAACTTGACCAAGTCAAAGCAGGTTCAGAAGGCCCAATACCATAATTTCTATAGTGCAGTGGTTCTTAAAGGTTCTTGACACCACCTGGGAACACATAAGAAATCCAAATTATATGACTTCACCCCAAACCTACTGTATCAGAAGCTCCTGGGCTGGGGTTTAGCAATCTGTCTTTTAAACAGTCGCTCCAAGTGCTTGTGATTTGAGAACCACTGATAAAATAGGCCCCAGGAACAAATTTTAGTGACCCCTACATGTCTTTACAATCCTTTCCCTTAACTAACTACTTGACCTATTGAGTTGTTTCCCAGAAATGATGGATTTTCTGCCAGACAAAGGAGTTGAGATTCTGAAAACCCCAGGCGAGATTTTTTGATGTCAAGACTCCTCATTCCTTAAGGATGAACTCCTCCTGAGTTATTGGCAAAAGTGCCCATGTACTTTTCAGATTTTTACTCAGGTAAAAATGTAGACATTCCTAAACCAAAATAAGTGTCTGTAAATTAGAATAAATAGAACCCTGAGTAAATGATATCACAAATAGTTAAAGGGTTATGAAGACATTTTGGTTTGGTCATTCTTTCTGAGTACTGGTTGCAAGCTAGCCTGTTAACTGTATATTGTATTGCCATAGCAAAGGCTACTCTCTATAAAAGTTTAAAAAAATCCTTAAACTGTTAATTTTTGTATGTTAATTTATTTAAAAATGAACAAAATGGCTGTTCTTAAAAAAAAATCTCAAAACAATCTCCTTCTTTGAAAGTATTGCATGTAATTGAATTTGCACTTAAATAGAAAAATGTTTGGAGATCAGTTAGATAATTTTTAAAATCACTTGCTCTTGACCCTTATGAAAAAAAAAAGTTATCACTTTGTGTCTTTATGTTACTGAAAGTTTGGTACCTGTTCCCGAGTCTGAATGACGATCAAGGACAAGTGGTTTGAGGAAAACGAAAGAGAAGTTTATTAATTTGCTGGCAAATGAGGAGGATGACAGACTTTTGTCTTAAAAAAATTGTCCCCTCCTTGAGCAGAAAAACAGGGTTTTCAAAAGGGGTTTTCAACTTATTGAAAACCTATTGCTTTTTAACTATGGCATCTCTGGTGAAGACCATGTGACCTCTGCCCAGATAATTCTGTTGAATCAGAATTATCATGTGGTTTAAGATACTACACAAAAAGAAAGAATGAAGAACACTCCTCTGCCCCTCTGATTACTGGTCTTGGGCAGGACTGCAGGTTTTAATTTCTCAAAAAGGGGGAGGAGTTGTAAAGGGACAACTCATAAAACATTTTATCCCTTTTCATACCCTTACTTCTGTTGCACGTTCTCCACTGTCAATTTTACTCTTCCATAACTATGGGAGGAGGGACGATGTAGTCATCAAGCTACTTTCTGCTGAATCCGGGTGATGTTTTCGATGGAAAGTTTACATATATTTGTGCCTTTGCTCTTTCTGATTTGTACAAAGATACAAGAGATTACCAGGTGAAAGGGGGACATAAGCAATAACTACAACCATGAGGATTGACTGGAAAAAAATTATCCAACCATGAGGATTAGATAAGAGAGATTTTACCCGACTTGGTATTTAAGACACCAGTAAAGACTTTGGGTCCTTATTGTCACTTTGTACATAATTTCCAATACAGGGCTGGGCAAGAAAGAAACGTAGGATCTCTGAATCTGGAGCAATTAGTCACACTCTATAGTTAGAGAGACTGGCTTCTGCAAATTCAGAGTGTAAGAAATTATACACAGGAATACTTGCACCAAATGAGGTTTAGGATGACAAACTCAGCAGTGAGACAGATTAGCAAAAGAGGTGAGAGTTCGGGAAATTCTCACTGAAGAGTTGTCTCTCCATCCTATAGACAGAACCAAAGAAAAGGTAGCAAAAATAGAGACATTTTAATTTTTCCTTCTTCTTCTTCTTCTTCTTTTTTTTTTTTTGGTAGAAACAGAGTTTCATTTTATGGCCCTCTGTAGAGTGCGGTGGCATCACACAGCTCACAGCAACTTCCAACTCCTGGGCTTAGGCGATCCTCTTGCCTCAGCCTCCCGAGTAGCTGGGCCTACACAGGTACCTGCCACAACACTGTGGCAGTTTGGCCGGGGCCAGGTTTGAACCCACCACCCTCGGAATATGGGGCCGGCACCCTACTGACTGAGCCAAAGACGCCACCCTTTCTCCTGCTTTTTTAAACAGATACTTTAGATCACCTAAAGACTGCCTCCTCTGGGGGCCGAGGTCTTCTTCCATGGGACATCTCTTTATGCTACTATTTCAACAATATGTGAGTTGTTAGAGGCCCTTCGTCGAGTCCTTTTACTTTTCTGCTGGTTGTTGTTCTGGTTCTTGTGCTTTCCAAGCTTTCAGCAACACTGAGTCCCCTGATTGGAGGGAGGGAGGGGAGCTTCCAGCATGGGCAGGGACCTGACAGATGCAAACTCATGCACAGTGTTTAGAATTTAATTTTCCTATTGGACTTAAGGCTTTACTCTGTTTTCTTCCCTTAGGGTTATATTGCCATACTTACCTCAGGGTGCTAGGAAGGGTCTCCTATAAACTATTTCATAACATAAGCCCACTTCTAGAGGGTATCCTTGTCTGGAGGAGGGCAAGCAGCAACACTTTATCCCACTGTAGATGGGTTTCCTGCATCTATTTTGCTATAGTTTTCTTTAAAGTAAGATTCATTTTCATTTTCTGTTTTTCCCATAGATTGAGATCTCTATTCTGGAGGTAAGGCTTTACTTACTTGCTGTGCTACCTCTGATACGAAGGCGGGTCCCTTATCTCTACATGGAGTTGGAATGAGATCCTTCAGAAGGACTCTGGTCACCCCAGAGGCTCCCTCTGTTTGGGTAGGATAAGACTCCACCAAGCCTGAAAAGGTATCTACTAATATAAGTTTCAGTCACTTTAGACGTTGGAGTGAAATCAATTTGTTAATCCTCAAAATGACGGGTCTCCCCACGTGGGGTTCCCTGTGCAGCAGGTTGCTTTTCTGTCTTTGGATTGTTTTGAGCACAGAAAGGGAAGCTGTGAGTAATTTGTTAGAGAGTTTGTTGCAAACGGGGTCCTCTCAAATGAATTCCTTAAGGCCTATAGGGTGTGCATTCATGTGGACTCTTCTACCCCACACAGGGGCAGCAGGTGAGTCCATGAGAATTCTGTCTCTACTTACCAGGGTCATCCAAAATGTCAGAGCCTCAGTGCTTAGTTGAAAAGGGTCTATATGGATGTAAATTGCCAGGTTATCGAGACCCTGAGGAATAGATCACCATTAGTGGCCTCTTTAGCAGCTCTTCCAGTGGCCTGATTTCTTTTTGCAAATATAAGTGTGTCCTTTTTAATGACCAAGACAGTGCATGGAGGCCACCTCTTTGGGCTCGACCACAGCCTGTATCGGGCCCGTTATTTCAGTGGCATACCAAATGTCCTGATTTCCTGCCATCAGGAGTCCCCTTTCCTTCCAAACGGTATGCACAGATCCATCTGCTAGGATAGACGGCCCCCAGAATCTCTAAACAGTCACTTTGTAAAGGCTTATTCTCTTCAGTTAGTAACACGTGACAGGATTGAAAGTAGACACAGTCTTTAATTTAACATTTGTATTATCCAAAAGAGTGGCTTGGTGTTTTCTTAGCCTTCCTGTGGTCAGCCAATAACCCTATCTTCTGTTTTAATAAAGCCAGAAGCTGGTGGGGGGCCATATTCTGCAACAGGTTGCCTACTGCCCAGGCAAGGAGGCCATCCTCTCACAGTATTGTCCAATTCCTTTGACAGTATGATACTAGTTGTGGGAGGTCTCCCAGCATCTGTACTGAGACTCCAATGCTTGTTTCTTGTTTTTCATGCTCATATAATTCAAATTCTTTTTGCAAGTCAGGTAATCCCAAAGTGGGTGCAGTCATAAGACTGTTTTCAAAGAGAGTCTTTCAGAGCTTTTCCGAAGCATTTTGCCAGGTCTGGAGCTCCATATCTGTCCCTTTAAGAGCCTGGTGCAAAGGTTTTGCTATTAGTAACACAGTCCAACAGTGCTGTGAGGTGATCCTAGTCTCAGGATTCTGCCATTTAGATGCAACTGAGTACCCATTCATTGTCACTTGTACAACATCATTAATGGCACATAGATCCTGCACGAATCTATACTTACCTGTATGGGGAATTTAATTTTTTTCTGTATGTCCTGGGGTCTGATCAGCCCACATGGCCTTTCTCACTTTTTGGCAGACCTTGGGAGGAATAGAACTTCCTTCTTGCATGGCAGCCTCTTGTGTGCTTCACCAGGCTCTGGTATTCAAAGCCAGCAGGATCTTGATGGTGCCCTTGGAAGTAAGCTTCAGTCACTTCTGAAACAGCTGCCAGTGGCCTTGCTGCTCACCTAGGTCCAACGTGGTCACCAAAGACGTGGGGTCACTGGAGTCAGTGGTGGAGCGATGTCAGCTCCAACAGTGGCTCCCCAGGGTCCATCTCCTGGTGATGAGTTCCTCAGCTGTTGATACCTGGCACCCATCTCCTGCCTGGCTCACAGAGCACCGAGTGTTGGTGCTATTTGGTGCCAGGGCAGCAGCCCCAAGGGATCCCAGACCACTTCTGCCCATGCAACTTGGTGGTGGTGGCACTTCTGTGTCAATTTAAAAGTCCACTAATCGAGTCTCCACTATCAATAATATGTGGGGCTCCTTTGGCAATACTTGGATTGGAGCCACTAATGAGGCATGGAGCCCCAGGCCACATCATTTGTCATCTGAGTCCTGGACATAAAATACCATTTGCTCACCTGGGGGTTTCTTGTTACCTGGAGCCCTTTGCAATTTTGGGCAATATTCTTTCCAATGTCCTTCCTCTTTACAAAAAGCACACTGATTGTATTTCACCCTGGGGTGACCCTTACCACCCTTTTTCAAAGGACCCTTACTTGGTTCAGCTCTCAGAGCATACATTGGTTTAGGTTTCTGTTCTTCCCTAATGTTATATACCTGAAAGGCGAGATCCATAAGCTGTGAGGGATTCATGCCAATTGCTCCTTTCATGCACTATAACTTCTGCCTTGTATCTGAAGTACTTTGTCCTATAAACATCATATTAACTATGTGCAAATGTTCAGGGACCTCTGGATTTGAATCTGTGTATTTCCAGTATGCCTGGTAGATGCATTCCCAAAATTCATTAGTTTGTTTTTGGTAATTCTTGGACCTTGTTTAAACTCTTCTGTTTAGGCACTTCCCTGCAGAGGCCTGCCGGAATACACTTTCAGTAATAACGTATTCTTACACTGTCTGCATTCACATTAAGATGCCAATTTGCGTAAGTCCAATAATACCCTGCTGCCTGTCCTTTCACATTTGAGCCCCCTATCTGATGTTGCTGTAATGGAAATTGCCCTGCCTTGGCTATAGGTGCTCTCTGGTCAAACTGAGTTCCTTGCCAGGTTTTGGAAGGAGAGACCTTTCCCACTCCTGAGTCATAACCCAGTGGGCAGGGGACTGAAGAATTTGTTCCAGTCATGCCTTCCCAGGCTCTTCCTCATAGTGCCAGGATGGCAGCAGCTGCAGGCTGCATCAGTTGCCCCTGGCCTTGCTGTGCATGGGGATGCTTCCTGGGGGGAAAGCTCCTTCTCTTGGGGTGCTCTGTGACCACTGCATCAGGGCTGAGGTGGATGGGGTAGAGGAACTTCAGCAGTGTGAGGTTGAATGTGGCTGAGCCTGCAGTGCCTTCCCCAGTAGATGGGGAGCTGGTAGTTGTTGGGGGGGGGAGCAGGTTAATGAGATCCAGTCTGGTTAATTCCTCCCCAACTTTATCACCTGTGACATATAACTTTGTTCCAGGCCGTTCAGCCTGTTTATTATGCAACGGCATGAAAGACTGTACATGTGGAGTCTTACTCCATTTACCTGATCTTTGACAAGATAATTCCAGTTTGTAAGAGTGTATGATAATTTAAGGTTCCATTCAAAGGCCATTTCTTCTCACATTCCAGCACATGCGTTGGCCAAATGATATTATAATAAACCATCATTCTACTTTCAGATGTAGACTTATAGCTATAAGTTGACCATTCAACCAAAATTCTTCCCAAAGGACTTTCAGATGTAATAGAAATGGAGACCAGAAATGGGGAAAAGTAGACAATACAGGGAATTCCCAACATGAACAATCTCAAATGCCAAGGCCTTACTAAATAAATGGAACTGTACAAATGAGAACCAAATTTTTAAATGAGAACTAACATTTCCTAATTCAAAAGGAAATCAATTCCCCAGGTTCCCTACTTCCATTCAACTGTAAATTCTACCACCAAATGGTGCCATGAACAAATACCCCACCACAGGGCTGGAAGGTTCAAAAAGATTCCCCAAATGGGTGGAATTAAAGGTCTCAGTGTTCACAGTGGGGGACCCACCAAAAGGGCAAAAGCATCACAACTCTTCCCAAATTCTTTTCTTTTTCCTCAATGATGTTTGGGTTGTAAGGAGTTATATCTAAATCAGGGAGACAATTCCTTGGAGCTGAACAGTCTCCAGCAGATGCTGGGGCAGTCTCTCACCCTGACAAGATGCTGCTCCTATTGGCAAAGACCCAGGGCTTGACCTGGGCCTGCTCCCTGCCTCTTCCAGTCACAGCAGCATTTTTTGGGTGCTGTTCTACTCCAATGCTGATGGGCCCACCCAGAGATGCCAAATTATGTTACCAAAAGTTTGGTACTTATCTCCATGGCCAAACAAAGAATGAGGACAAGTGGCTTGAGGTAAACAAAAGAGGAGTTTATTAGTTTGTGGGCGAATGAAGAGGATAGCAGACTCTCATCTTAAAGAACTGTCACCACCCACCTTGTAAGTGGAGAAACAGTATTTTTAAAGGGAGTTTTCAATTTTGGCTATTGCTGTTTATATCATTTTTGCCCTTTTCAGACCCTTCTGTTACAATTATTTGAGATGCTAAGGATTGATGCTAGACGCTTATTTAGTCTATAGTCAGGTGATGTCATCTCAGTAAATTTTATTCTGGGATGTTGGTATTTTAAAAAGATATAGTGGATTAACATATTTAAGAAAGATGTGTTCTAAAACTAGTATATATGATATTCATAGAACTTAAAGATGTGGTATTATTCAGAATAGCAAGTTTTGATAAGATATTTACATTTGTTATCTTTTATTTATTTATTTATTTTGAGAAGTCTATATTTTTATTTATTTATTTTTTATTTATTTATTTATTTTTTATTGAGTCATAGCTGTGTACAATAATTCAGTCATGGGGTACAGTGTGTGGGCTTCACATACAATCGGAGATATTTTTATCAACCTGATTGATATAACATTCATGATATTTTCTCATTTACTATGTGAAAACA
>CAUYRH010066004.1:0-15377 GCA_963574655.1 Perodicticus potto | reverse complement strand
TCACCCTGGATAGAGTGCCGTGGCATCACAGCTCACAGTAACCTCCAATTCCTGGGCTCAAGTGAGTCTCTTGCCTCCACCTCCCAAGTAGCTGGGACTACAGGCGCCCGCCACAACGCCCGGCCATTTTTTGGTTGCAGCCGTCATTGTTGTTTGGCGGGCCTGGGCTGGATTTGAACCCGTCAGCTCAGGTGCACGTGGCTGGCGCCTTAGCCCGTTGAGCCACAGGCGCCGAGCCCTTGTTTAATTTCTGTTTGGAGGATCTGTCTAGCTCTGTAAGAGGAGTGTTTTTTTTTTTTTCTTTTTTTTTTGAGACAGAGCCTCAAGCTATCACCCTGGATAGAGTGCCGTGGCATCACAGCTCACAGCAGCCTCTAATTCCTGGGCTCAAGAGAGTCTCTTGCCTCCGCCTCCCAAGTAGCTGGGACTGCAGGTGCCCGCCACACGCCTGGCCATTTTTCCTTTTTCCTTTTATAGCAAGGGTGTTGAAGAAGGAAAGAGCAGTTTGGGGGATGGAGGAGTACATGACTCCACAGATCCCGAGAGCCTCCAGACCATGGTGGCCTTCCTGAGCACAGATACAGAGACGGCCCTGGTGTAGTAAGGAATGGCTTGCTGGCAGGTTTCCAGGGATCATCTTAGAAGTTTTAAAAGATTTACACTGAAATTTTAAAAGATTTCAAAGAACAAGAAGAGTCAGGTGTAAAATAAAGCCCTGGGTAGGAATCATTGCCCCCGAGATGAGCCTGAAGCTCCCGAGGGTCTCCATTTGACGTAGCACCCCATGTCACCTTTCTGAATAGCCCTCAGCTCAGATGTCGCCTGGGCATGGCTGGCTTGTGCTCCTGGGCTCCTGTGATACTTGGTAAAGCCTTTAACAAGGCAAGTGCTTTTTTTTTTGCCTAGACCTGGGCATTAGGAGTGCATAATCCCTCCCGCTTCTCACCAGTTCAGGCCTTCTCTTTGTCTGTTCCTGCCACCCACCCCACCTCACAGCTGTGAAAAAAGAAACACATTTAAATACCATCCTGAATGGCCCTTTGGAAGTATGAGTGGCGGGTCCTGTCCCGCCTCTCTCTCCCGCGGACCATGTCAATCTGTGGCAAGCACTGGCTTATTCTTCACCAATGCAGCTGTTACTATTCCCAGTGCAAACTGGCAAAGGCGAGAGGGGGAATCAAGTTTTTAAAATTACTCGAAGACAAAGGTGTACTTTTGCAAGCTACTAAGCGGAGACCAAATGTCAACTTAATACTATCCTAATAGCCTACACGGACGCAATAGCCTTCTCCTATTCCAGTGGCCGCTGTCAATCCTGGGTAAACATCCCCAATCCCTCATTAGCAACACTAATCAAAGCACCAGAGTGTCAGAGAACATGAGTGAGTGACAGTGTATAAGAATTTTTAAGCCTCTCATTATTCCAAATGCGCCAGTAAACATGCAAATTACCTTTTCCAGAATATACAGCCATATGCAATTCCACTAAGTGCCCTTCCACATATGGACGCCCCGTCCCTGCTCTTTTCTTTTCTTTTTTTTTTTAAACAACAGAAAAGACAAAATTCTAAAAAAAAAGCTCTCAGGGGATTTCAGAGAACACTTCATTTTCCCCACTTTTCCTTCACAGATTGGCATGTTTTTCTATACCACATGAGCCCCAGCATGCTGAAGAGGGTGGGAAAACCTCTCCATATAAGTCACAGCTTATATTTCTTAACACTGCAAAATCTACTTTGCCCATGAAGCATTCAATCCTTAGATGGCGAGGAGAAAAATCATGTCACTGAGTTTCTTCAATGCAAACAAAGAGTCTGGGAAATAAGAACAAGAAAATATCGAGGGTCCATGGTAAGCTTCTCATTGTAATGTTCCTTCAGCATCTTAGTAAACATTACCTCCACAAGGGGACAGGCAGAAATATCCAGCGCCATGTTGTCTTCCTACTTAGAGTGCCACTTTTCACGGTAAATAAGTGATTATCAAGCCAATTTCCCCTTTGTGTTTAAATAATAAGGCCTGGCCTACCCTAGAACTGTTTTCCTCTCTAAGATACTTTAGATTCAACGGTGACATTAAAATCTTTTTTTCTACAAACATTCACAAATCTACTTTATAAACAAACACACATGTCGTGGCCATGAACCCTACTGTCAGGCTTTGCCTGGGCAACCCAACTCCAAAGAATTTCTCAGCTAGGCCGCGACAGGTAAACAGAGCCCACCAAACACAGTATGGGATTGTGGCAATAAGGTAGAAATCACAGGCCCTCAAGAAGCTTACTGTTCATTGTGGACTCTCCCAAGGGGTCAAAGTACATTCGAGAGTAAAAGTTTAGTAAAATTCTGGTGCACTTCAAAAGTCTATCATATTTCCCTTAGATGTATTTTTAACTTATACCCTGAAAGCAAAGTGACAATAATCATTTAATTGCAATGGACCAACACACTATGTGGCCAATTTTGTCATTGTTACTGGCTTTTAAAGGGATGAGACAAAGGAGGACAAGAGAAGAGGGAACAAGGAGAAAGTCTGCCCAAGACTTCAGCAGCCCCATCGGCCCTTCTCCCTGTTCTACTCCCATGTTCTTAGAAGAGGGAAAGATGCGCGTCAGAGACAGGAGAGGACAGAGGCAGAGGAAGGGGGAGGAGAGAGATGGCGGGGAGAAACCCAGACCTTTTAGCTTCGAGTTCCCCCTGCTCTAGTTCTGTCAGGTGTAGAGACCAGGTGGCAGGTCCTGGTGTTCCCAGGTTCTTGATTCCCAGGACCAAAGCATGATACCTGGTACTGAGTCAACAGAGTAAACGAGCAGAGCAAGCAGGTGCCACCGTTCTATTGAAATACAATACATTCCAGGGAAGGAAGGGGTCAGCCCTGTAAGTAGAAGAGACTCTGAGTTTAACATGATTTCTCATTTTATGCTGATCATCTCATTTTATGTTAAGTGGGGGGTGGAATATTTGTGGTGTTCTTGGAAAGAAGTGGAGAATTCCTGAAATTGGGAACCCTCCCCATTTTTATCCTTATAAGGCAATTTCCTGGGGTTGCCCTGATATTTGTAAATAGTCATGGCACTGGTGGGTGTGTCAGTTAGGGGCACTGTTACCTCAACTGTGTGCATGCTCCAAAGACCCTCCATGGAGGCCTTGGTCCTATCTTTACTTTGTGGTTTCCCTGTCTCTGATTGGTCAGTCCTTGGGGACCTCCCCCCCAGCATGTCATCTGTTCTCCCTGGGATCCCACTCTGGTCAATTTGTCCGTCATAGTAGACAAAGAATCTCCTACTGTTGTCTGCCTCTCAGGGGACACCCTAGACAAAGCATCTGTTCCCTTCCTCCTTACCCCTACCTGACAGTCTCTGGGAATTCCGGAGCTGAAGTGAAGTTTGCATTTTAGGACAGAGGATCAGACAAATCATACAAAATGCTCTCCACTCCTTGCAGAGATTACATATAATACACTCTGACATGCTGGTCTCTGCTTGACCAAACTTTAGTCAGGCTTCTAAACCTTTCCTGGGCCCATGTGTGCACGTCTTTGTAAAATCAGGTTTGTTAAAGAGCCCTGATAAGACAGTCTAGCAAAAGCCCCCATCCCTGATATCTGATCATGTTCCCCAGGTGGTGTCTGGTCACCTAAGCCTGTCTGTAAGAATCCTGTTAGGTCAGTTTAGCCAGCTGATGTTTCCTCTAAGTCGTTTTTTTCCTCCACTGACCTCCACTCTGTTCTTCAGCTGTACATTCCCGCTTGCCCATGCAATCTCTCTCCTGCACCACAAATTCCCATTGCAACAGTCCCTATTCCTACTGTGATGATCATGAATAAAGTCTTCCTTACTGATAAAAGAAGGTTTCACTCCATTCCTTAGCCCTATCTGCACAGATATTCATTACCTGATTGATTAATTCATTCAATGAACTAAGTACCTATTTCTGGCCAGTCATGAGGGATACAAAGCACCGCAGAACATGAAACCATTGAGCCTAGTCAAGTAAAAACAGAATTACAAACTGGTGGCTGCTCTGAAAGAGGGGTGTAAAAGTGCTTATAAGAGCCGGCCATGGGTAGGAGAAAGAGACAGAGCATGAACAGCAAGAGCTTTCCAGGCAGAAGGAACAGCTATGCAAAAATCTTGAGTCAGAAGAGAGGCATGGTAGGAGGTCCGAGAGGTAGGTAGGGGTCAGACCTTGTGGGAGGAGGAGGGAGGTGGTAGCAGAGAGGGCCACAGCTAAGCAGGGGATGGGAAGTTCCTGAGACATGAAGCAGAGGACCAACATATCCAAGGTTACTGGCTGCTGCTGATGAATGAAAGGCTTGAATGAGCCCAGCTGGCTGTAGGACAGGTGTTGGCAAACTTTTCTTGTAAAGGGCCCCACAGTAAATGTGGCAGGCATTGTGGCCAAGAGGCAGAAACCAAGGATATACTTACATATCGAAAGAGAAAACAAATTTCCACACAACTTTGTATGTTGACAAAGTTCAAAATATAGGAATAATAGAGTATAATTTTTTAGATACAAGACTAGCGGTGAGAAGAATGGAATTTCTTTTGGAGGAATAACATTTTGCTTAATTGGTGCTCTGCTTCTGTGGCATAAAAGCAGCCACAGACAAAATGTAAATGAATGAGCCTGGCTGTGCTCCAAAAAAACTATTTATGGACTGAAATGTGAATTTCGTTTAATTTTCACGTATCAGAAAATACCACTTTTCTTTTGATTTTTTCCTACCATTTGAAAATGTAAAAATCATTTTTAGCTGGAGAACTGTGAAAAAAACAGGTGGTGAGCTGGCCCCACGGGCTCTAGTTTGCCAACCTCTGCTGCAGAATGTCTCATATTCTGGATATGTCTAATTGCCTGCTCGCAGGTACATTCATTTTTGGCAGATTACTAGAGGATGATGCTCTAGTAATCTATATTTCTCATTGTATCACAGCAAAGGGCTTGTGATATAAGGTCATTCAATTACATGTGATCAAGTTTGATCTTAAAGGGATACCGGGACTCAGGAAACAATACCCCAAAATGAAGGTCTCAAAAGCAGCCTCAGAAGCAAAAGTTTTTCTCTGACCTTCCCCTGCCCTCCTGCCCCCCAGGGCATTCTCCCTCGAGGCACTTTACAGATGGGCCATAGAAACCAGTACTCCTTTCCCCCACAGCCAGCCATAAAAACTTAAAAACATTTTAACTTTCCCTCTGCCTTTTTGTGTCCTGTAAAGAAATTATCTGACCCACCTTGTTTGACTATAGGTCCCAAGACTCCCATTACAGAGAGGGTCTTGCCCAGACCCAGAAGGAGGGAGTGTTGCTCAGAGAGTCCAAGAAGAATCCAGCCAGACAGGCCTTGCTGGTTTCCCCACTCAGGCTATTAGCATCAGATCATACCCTTTGTCCAATAACATTTCTTTCTTTTTCTTTTTTTTTTTTTTTTGAGACAAGGTCTCACTTTGTTGCCTGGGCTAGGGTGCAGTGGCATCACAGCTCACTGTGACCTCTAATTTCTGGGGTCAAGAGCTCTTCTTGCCTCAGCCTCCTGAGTAACTGGGACTACAGGCATGTGCCACCATGTCCAGCTAATTATTCTATTTTTTTGTAGAGACAGGGTCTTGCTCAGGCCAGTCTGGAACTCTCGGCCTCAAAAATTCCTCCTGTGTTAGCCTTCCAAAGTGCTGAGATTACAGGAGTAAGCCACGGGGCCTGGCCTCCAATCATATTTCTACTTTTTCTTTTGTAGAAACAGAGTCTCACTTTATCACCCTCGATAGAGTGCCGTGGCATCACATAGCTCACAGCAACCTCCAACTCCTGGGCTTAGGCAATTCTCTTGCCTCAGCCTCCCCAGTAGCTGGGACTACAGGCGCTCACCACAACGCCCAGCTATTTTTGTTGTTGTTGTTGTTGCAGTTTGGCCGGGGCTGGGTTTGAACCTGCACCCTCGGTATATGGGGCCAGCGCCCTACCTACTGAGCCACAGGTGCCACCCCCAATCATATTTCTACATAGCTATTCATACTTTGTTGCACCTAGGCATAAAAATGGACAGTTTCCCTTATGTCTTTGGGTCTTCATTGTAAAGGCTCATATATACACATATATACACATTGATAAATTTGCATTCCTTTTCTCCAATTAATCTGCCTTCTGTGAGTGGATTGTTCAGCAAACCTTTAGAAGGCCAAAAACGTCCCTCTGGGTCCCACAGGGACATTTTCCCATTTGTAGTTAGAGGTAATCTGTGGGTGACACTTGGGATCCTGGGAACATCATTTTTCTCACTAATCTTTTACTCAGTGGTTTTAGCTTTCATGAAGGATCCTTATCTGAATAAATCATTACACTGGAGGTTACAAATTATTTCTGATATGATTTTAATGGCTGCCTACTATAACAATTTACAAAATCTCCTGGTTTAAAAATTTAAGTTTGTTTTCTTTTTCTTTTGGCTGCTATTGCAAGTAATTTTATAGTTAATATCCTGTAGCTAATATTTCTGTACATCTATGATTGCTTACTTAAGGAAAAATTGCTTTACATGAAACTGGGTTATAGAGAATATCCATTCATTTTCTAAAGGGTTTGATCCATATTGACAAATTGTATCCTAGGGGATTATACCAATTTTGCTCCAGTTATAAGTGACTGGTTTCTAATACTGCAGCCAATACTTTAAAAATGGTATCACAAAATGATAGTTGAAAATAGTTCCTTATTATTTTAATTTGTGTTTATTCAACCATAATGCAGTTGAAACATTTGCATTTCTTCAGTCTAAACATAACCTGCGCCCTTTTCATCCTTTCTGTATTGATCTGTTTGAGCACTTTATATACTAAGGACGTTAATTCTTTGTTTATAATACATATTATAAATCTTTTTCCCAGATTGTAGAAAAACATGTTTTAAGAAAACATTAAAATTTATGTGATTATTTCCCTCTTGAATTGACTTATCCTTTCATGAGATAGACAGGAAAGAAAAAAAAAAAAGAAATGAGGGGAAGGAATTCAAAAAATTAACCAAATGTAGAATTATTTTTGTTTATTATGAATTTAAACATCTTTAATGAAAAGGATTTCCCTTAATGAAATATTAAGTTTTATTATCAGTGTTATCAAATTCTCTTCTGATCTTAGCTATTATTACAAATATCAAACAGCTGATTTCATTATGTACAAAATATGCGTTATTTTTAATTCATCATTTCACATTTATTTTTCCATGATCAGTATAGATGTAATTTTAATTATCACCACTACATAATGCAATTTTTAATTAAGAGTGTGACATAATTTATTTCCTTTAGTTCTCATAACCCATTTAAGCTCTATTTTTTTTTTCACTAGAATAAACAGCATTGCTGTGTACCTACTTGTATAGATTCTTTTCAGCTCCTTTAGGGTTAAATTCTTAAATCAGGTTTTAAAATAAAACTACCTGATTATTGGGGGCAAAATTATGATACATATAGGTTTATTTTTTTCTGTTAGAGAACACTCCATAAAGACCTGTCCCATATTTAGTAAGTCTCAGGTATTTGTGTGCCATCATACTTTATTGCCAAATTGGGGGCTGCTACTGGCAGCTAGTCCAGGACACCCTCCAAAACAAAATAAATGCCCTTTGTGGCCCCTCCTAAACTATTCAACCAAGAGAAAGAATCCAGCAACACAAACTGAAATAGCCTCAATTCAGTCTTGTGTCGACAGAGTAACTTCATTCAGGGATTTTTACATGTTGTTGTGGCATTTCACAGGACACTGAACTTCACTGGTCCTAGAACCAGGGGCCCAGGCCATCCTTGCCACAATCCCAATTATACATCAGCACTGGACTTCAGTGTGGCTCATCAGCTGTGTGCTCTGGCACAGCCCCTGCTTTGAGGTTTCCAGCGAGATGAAAAGTCACTTAGGGAGACTGGGAGGCTGCACCCAGCAGCAGGGATTAGAGGGGAAATGACGCATGCAGACAGCAGCAGACTGATGGTGGAGGTGAGGGCTGCCAGGAATGGAAGAAATACCTGAGCCAGGCTGGTTTGGAATCAGATCTCAATGCTTTGAGTGCCAGCTACCAAAGATGCCACTTGTCACAGAGAAGCTAAGCAGTGGCTGCTTCTGACCATTTAAAACCTTTTTGCTCAAGCATATTCAAATAGCTTTTGCTCCACAGTAAACTAGTGAGAAAAAATCCAGCTCTTACCGGGGGTGCTGGTGGTGGGGGAGGAGGCGGCGCTCCCAGAGGTGGGGGCGGTGGAGGTAGAGGAGGGGGTGGTGGCGGCGGCACTGGCATGTGTCACAGTGTGGGTGTCTCTTGCTTATGACTGGTCCCAAGACAGTGGTTTCTGCTCTGAAAAAAGAAAAAAAGGGATAGTTTTAAACTTGGACGGCTTTACTCATGTGCAAGTGATACAAGTATTGTAGATGTGCGCGTATTACAGACGGTTTTATTCTTTCCCTTGTTCATTCGTTCATTCACTAAGATCAATCCTCTAAGGTCAGTAGGAGGATGCCCATTATTCAGTGGGTATGGTTCGTTCATACCCACTTTGTAAGCCAGGCCTGGTGCTAAGTGCTGGAGGCTGACAAAGGAGCCAGACATGTCTAGAGACATTAGGTGATAAAAGTGATCAAATTCAGCTAGTTGTGTTTCAATGCAAATAACACATATAAATACGTTAAATAGTAGCACCTCATTCCATGATGATTTTTCCAGATAACTGAATACTATTTTTTAGCATTACCGTTTTAGTTTTATCATTTTCCATATGCATCCTGCATAGACTCCCATTTTCCTAAAAAGCAAACGGGATGAAATCTAACCTTTTCTGAATGCCAGGCTTGAGCAAGGCTCACAAGGCGCTAGTCGTTTTCCCGCCTCCTGCTATCTGTCAGGGCTGTTACTTCCCTTGCTGTTCCTGTGTTGTAGTTTCTACACAGCCACCTGGATGGGGACGTGCCACCTCTCCCGTGCATGAACTTCCTAGCTCGTATTTGCTACACGGGGGGCTCTGGGGCCTGATTCTGCAAATACAATTCTGCTTCAAATAATTAAATTGTAGGATACCTGACCTCCCGATAAATGTGATATTTCACAGTGGGGGTGTGTGTGCATGCAAGTGTGTGTCTCGGAACCCATATGAGGGCACCCTGCAAGGACATAAGAACTTTATTAAAGAAAAAAACCCTACAGTTTACAAAAATTGTTTAGGATACTGCATCCTCATTTATAAATGAAATATGTTTGTAATTTCCCTTTATAATCATATATTTTTTCCAATTTTAATATCAGTTGTATCCAAATGAAGTTGAATGATTTTGAAGTATTTCTTCTTTTTCTATTGTCTATAAGATTTGGCATGATCTGGTTTTTGAAATTATCTTATCTTTTTTTTTAATTTATAAATATTACTTGTCTATTTTTTGAGACTTTGGGGGAAAAAATAAGAAGAACAAATTAACTGATGACTCTATACTGAGCCTCAGAGTCAAAGCATTCTATGATAGACATACCCTTATTTGACAATGTGAATGTTACTTTTTGCATTATTATTATTATTCTTGCTCAATAAAATAATAAAATAAAATCCTACAGCACTGTATTACTTCATGTTAATATTCTTATCTCCACAGAGGCAAAAAATTGATTCTGCAATGTGATACTGTATTCTCACCATGGTCCACTAGATTTTACTGACTTATACGTTAGTTCTTTTTAGCTCTTTATATAGTGGCTAAGGCTAATCACATTTATTTCCACAACAATCCTCTAAGGTCAGGAGGAGCATGCCCATTTTTATAGGTGAGGAAAAGGACAGTCAGAGACAGTAAATCTTTTGCTCAAAGTCACACACACCTAGTAAGTGACAGACCTGGGACTTAAATCCAGGCTTAACAGGCTCTAAATTCCAGTTTCTTCTCAATGTGATATTTTTTATTATGGTAAAATAGAAGTAATACACAATCTTGTCATTATAACCACTTTTAAGGGTCCAAATTGCTTTCATGACGTGCCCAATCAGCACCACTATCCATTTTCAGAACTTTTTCAGCACCCCAAACAGAAACACTATACCCACATTTACTATCCATTGTCCCCTCCCTGTAGCCTTGGCAACCTCTATTCCACTTTCTGAATTTGTCTATTCTAGGTACCTCACATATGTGGAACCATACAGTATTTGCCCATTTGAGTCCGGCTTATTTCACTTGGTATAGTATTTTCAACATTCATTCATGTTGTAGCATGTATGAGAAACTGTATACTATATTTTGTTTAGTCCATCTACTGGTGGACTTTTGGGTTGCTTTCACCTTTTGGGTGCTATGAACATTGGTGTACAAATAACTCTTTGAGACCTTGCTTTTAATTTTGTAGGCATATATATAAGAGTGGAATTTCTGGATCATATGGTACCAGTCTTTTTTTTTTTTTCCTAGCAGAGTTAAGAATCCTATAAAATTGTATAATAATTGTAAATGGTATAAAATATATGGGTAAGTGCTACTTTTGGGAAGAAAGACTCTATAAGAGTTCTACAGAGGTTCATGAGCTGCTCGTTGTATAAGACCACAGTTTTCTTATAAATTATTCCCCTGAAAGCAAAGGCCTGGTCATTACAATGTCATTGCCTCTTTCTTTGATGTTGAAACAAAAGCAGAAAGATCACCAAAAAAAAGTACCCATGAAACTCCACAACATAAAATCATAGTGAGACTGAGCAGAGACCTCAGACGGTAGTAGACACTTCATCCATGTAGCATCAGTGTTATTTTATTACACAGTGTAACACACACAATAACACAGCGTCAGGCACAGTTAGCATTTGACAGGCTGATGCTAAAGCAACTTGGATGTGAGTCTACAATTCAGTTGGAACAAACATAAATCATCAACTATTTGCATTTTAACACTCTTGTTCACAGAAGGCACCTGGTCTATTCTTTCTATGATCTTTTATTCAGTGACAAAAATATTTTCAGTCGAAAATTTACGGCAGGGATTAAAGGGCTGGTTGAAGTATTAATAGAACCAAAGAATATAGAGAGGTCTCATTATATAAGGATCTCATCTTTTAACTAAGACACTAAGAGAAGAGACAGATTTGCTTCCCCTGGTGAAGCACAGGAAAGGGTATGGAAGAATAATCTAAAAAAAAAGCCTTAAATGCTGCTTACCTAAGAGTTTTGCCATTTACCTAAGGAAAAATGACTGCAGGGAGTGATTTAAGGAGAATGGTGAGAACCGTGACTGGGCTATGCAGGTAATGCCTCAGCACACTGCTAGATTCCATTTCCCAGACTCCCTTGCAGTTAGAAGTGACCCTCAGACTGAGCTCTGGCCAATGGAATGAAGGCAGAGTGATGTGCTCCCCTTCTGGGCTGACTCCTAAAGACCATCTGCCTATACTTTCCTTCTCCATCCATTGACTGGAAGCAAAGGCCTGATGTGTTGGCAAAGCCACAAGATGAAAGAAGTGTGGGTCCCTGCTCACCTTTTGTGAGACCACCTGCCAAACACCTGCTGAGACTTTACATACATGAAAAATAAACTTTATGTTATAAGCCATGGAGATTTTGGAGTTAATTTGTTACCACTAATATTTAAACCACCGAATACAGTAACTAAATCGAATGCAATCAATTCTCATTATTCCCTGTAGTTATGTTCTATAAAGTTGTTACCAATACAGACTGTGAGGGTTAATTTTATGTGTCAATTCAACTGGGCTATGATATTATTTCTGGGTGTACCTGTACCCAAACAGTTTAGTATTTGAATCTGTATGCGGAGTAAAAAATCAGCCTCCCCAATGTGGGTGCACATCATCCAATCTGTTCAGGGCCGGAAGAGAACACGAGAACTCGTGGCCAACAGCACCATGACTCACCTCTGAACGATTCCCATCCAGCCCTCGGATTTTCTCCCTGCGGCACATCTCAGCCTTGGGGGCTTAGGAACACCAGTCAGCACTGCTGCAATGCACTTGGTGGCCATTTTAAATAGCAAAATCGCCACCAACAAAAAGCACAAAAATTCAAAAAACGTGGCATCATATAGCCTGGGAAAAGGACACTTGTTTTTAGTATGAAAGCTGAAACAAGAAGCCAGAGCATTGTCTTATTCCACCTTGGCTTGTCAGGTGACAAATTTTTGTCACTTTTGCATGTCTGGAAATGACCTCAAAAGTACTATGAACATTGACTTTGGCATGTTACAAATAAATTTTAGTAAGTACCTTAGGCGAATTTGCAAATATACCAATATACTAAGTATACTAAATACACTAAGTTTACTAATAGTGAGGATCAGCTGTATGGCTTTTTGAGGTTCCCCCACTTTCTCATATACATACTCAACATTGCATCAGGAACTTTTCAGACACTATCTTATATTATGTTCTCAACAGCCATATGGCAGATGCTGACACTACCACATAACACATAAACCAAACTTTGTCTCAGAGGAGTTATGCAGTTCCTATTAAATTTCAGAAATGTCATCAGAGCTGAGTTTAAAGCCCTGATTTTTCTGATCCAAAACCTCATTTCTGTTGCATCAAATTGTTTTACTGACATGATATGATTCAGGTCTTGCTTCTTCTCTGCCTTCACTTGGCAAAGATTTGAAAGTATTTTTGAGATGGTCAGATGAAAGGGATCCAGTAGGGAGACTGTTGTTCGCCATGAGTTCCTTCCACATCTAAGTGCCCTCATTTTCTATCTACTTTAACCTTTAGGAATCTGAGAATGATTAGTTATTCCTGGGATTCTGCCCTGCTGAAATCCCAGGGAATGATTTTTCAAGACCTAGGATTAAAGGTAATTTTATATGCAGGGCTTGATGGCTATGACGTCTTTTTCTTGACAGGTATAATAATTAAGCAAGTATCTACAGCAGTGTTTGTGAGAACCTGAGAGTTAAGAATACAGAGCTCCGGGAAGTCACAGGCTGTACCCCTGCGCTCTTTGATGCTCTGTGTTCTCTCCACACATTTAAAAATGCTATTTTGCTTTGAAACAGACTTAAAATGTTTAAAATAAAAAGTCTGTTACTCAAAGGCTTTTGTACTATCTCTCAATTCATGAAATATCTGAAAATCAGCATCAAAATGCACATTAGATGCTCAAAGTTCATTAGATGGCAGTGAAAGAAACAGAAGTAACGTGGACTTCCAGGGAGACCCTGAAGACAGGGGACAGTACTGGTCTCCGAGTCAGCGGCCCTGAAAGCCAGTTGCCCTTTGATTTCTCCTAGCTGTGTGACCTTGGTCATGTCACTTAACCTCAGTGGGCCTCGTTTTCTTTATCTGTGAAATAGGAGATATAATACTCAATTTTTAGTTTTTTGTTTAATACTGTATATAAAGAACATAGTGCAGGTCCTGACACACAGCAGACAGTAGTTGGAAACAATATTCATAGTCACCACTTCAAATAACTATATTAAAAGAAGGAATATGAGAAATGCCCCCAAGGAGGTAGAGATTGGCAAGGGAATGGCATCATCTCCCCAGGAGACAGCACAAGAAAAAAACACTTAGTAGAAAGGATCGCATTTTTTCAACAAGCAGAACGGTGGACACAGGCCTCTGTCCCAGTTAGCCATCAGAGAGCAGAGCGGAGATGGCAGGCAGTGCAGGAGGCTCTGCCTGGGTGGCAGGGAAGGGGAACAGGGTGGCTCACGAGGGCTATGTGACAGGCTGCTGTGTTGCATGCATCTCATCCCCTAGGGAGGGTGCACATCTGTCTGGTGGTGTCACCCACCATATTTTGAACGGTTTTCCTATGCCTGAGAGATTCCCCATGTCACAAGTCCCTCTACCTCCAGCAAGAAGCTCCTCTCCCCAGCATCCCTTGCCCCCAGGGAACAAGCTGTGCCAGCCAGCCCAGAGGTGGGGTAGGTCACAGAAAAACCCAGCTCCAAGGGGCTGATGGAAGGGGCCTGGGTCTGTAGCAGGAACCCCTCTCAGCCAGCTCTGGCTGATTGATATTCCATAGGATTGCCAGCCCAGTATTGGCCAGAACCTCCCTCTTTTTCCTAACAAAATCCCCATACCCAGATTTTTGTGTGAAATCTAATCTTGAAATGTGGGTAAGGAATTAAAAAAGCATTTTTAAAAAGCAGTGAGTCAATAGAACACAGGTGCAGGTTCCATAGCACCCAGACACCGCGATGGTGCAACCTCTTTACCGAGAGCTATCCCAGGGTGGGTATGGGCGCCCGCTGGCTGTAGCTGAGGATGAGCTGGCCTTCCTCCGTCCCTTCTGGTTCCTTTCTTTGCCTTCCTGATCAGCCCGTCTGTAGCCATTCAAACGTGACGTGGACTGGGCTTGCCTATCTTGTTAAGATAAGAAATTATATATGTCTATATTTCAACCAAACTTTGTGAAATCTTCTAAGATTTCAGAGAGAAACAATGCAGGCTAAACAATTTTACATGCTAGTCGCTCTCCTCAAAACTCTTCAGTATTTTTTTCCAAGTGCAGTTTGTCAGATTATAGTTGTTCACAAATAAAAAATGTGCGATTTTTCGTTAATAAAAGCAAGAAGGAATACTGCTAACTTTTGACAAAAGTATCTTTTGATGGTTCTAAAAATGTATTTGAATAGGAATCTGAAAATAGGTTCTCTGTGCACTCCTAATGTTTTGCTTTTGACATAGTCTCTTGTTTCTTAGGCTATGACGTGGGGAGGAGGCTGAGGTGCGGGAAGAACAGAGATTTCTCATCTTGGAACTGATGGCGGCTGAATAAACGTCACGGGCCAATCCATATCTCACATGATGGCCTCACTAGGGTCCTGTCACCTCTAAGGACCAGCCATTTATTTATCAAAGGTCTCCTGAGGCCAGGAAATCACATGTGCAGACGAGGCACAAATAAAAATGTTCTCAAAATACATGGTGGCCGTAAAGTTCATGTGCAATTTTAAATGACACACTGGTTTAAATTGCACACGAACTTTATGGCCATCCTTTGTGGGGTAAAGTTTCTAAAACTATATATAAAATAATAAAGGAATTTTATTTTTTAAATCTTTCCAGCTGGTGATGAAAACGAAGTACGAATGGCCACTTTCTATTATCACTTCCTTGTTGTCAAATGAGCAGATTCTCTGGGCCTATCCCTCTCAGGACTTTCACTTGTAAGATCTTATGGCCCACCTGCCATTGCTTCCAGGTAAGACTATTCCCTTATTGGTGGAATGGAAGCTGCTGCTCTCTCTTTTCTTTTCTTTTTTTTTTTAATATATGTATTTTATTATTCTTCATTACATTATTTCCCCCCCCACCCCTCCGTGGTAAGACAGAATTGATTTACAGAAAAGAATACAGAAAACACCAAAGCTCCTGGTAGAGGGAGAGATTTCAAGTGGGGA
>CAUYRH010066002.1:0-23340 GCA_963574655.1 Perodicticus potto | reverse complement strand
AAATCCCAAAATCAGAGATGCTGGCGTGGATGTGGTGAAAAGGGAACACTTCTACATTGCTGGTGGGAATGCAAACTAGTTCATCCGTTTTGGAAAGATGTTTGGAGAATACTCAGAGATCTAAAAATAGACTTGCCATTTCACCCTATAATTCCTCTGCTTGGTATATACCCAGAAGACCAAAAAACACTTTACAACAAAGATATCTGTACCAGAGTGTTTATTGCAGCCCAATTCATAATCGCTAAGTCATGGAAGAAGCCCAAGAGCCCATCGACACACGAATGGATTAATAAATTGTGGTACGTGTATACCATGGAATATTATGCAGCCTTAAAGAAAGATGGTGACTTTTCCTCTTTCATATTTACATGGATGGAGCTGGATCAGGTTCTCCTTAGCAAAGTGTCTCTAGAATGGAAGAAAAAGTATCCAATGTATACATCCCTAATGTGAGGCAAATTTATATCTTTCAAGTGAAGGCTACAACCCACTTATTGCACAAGAAGATAGGGAAAGGGGAGAGGGAGAGAAGGGAGGGAGAGGGAGGGTGGGGGGAGAGAGGATAAAGGGTGGGATCACACCTGTGGTGCATATTTGAAGGGTCAGGAGAAAACTTCTAAATACGGATCAAAAATGTTCTCACAAAGTAATGAGAAAGTCTTTTGAATGTTATCGCAATCAGGTTGATGAAAATATCTCCGATTGTATCTCAAGCCCGCAAACTGTACCCCATGATTGAATTATTGTACACAGCTATGATTCAATAAAAAGAAAAAAAAGAATTAAAAAAAAAATAAATAAATAAAAGAGCGTTTCTTGTCAGTTCCTCTTGCCCCCCCCACCATGTGAGGATGTAGCATTCAATATACCATCCTGGAAGGAAAGACCAAGCCCTTACCAGACAACAAACCTGCTAGTGCCTTCATCTTGAAATTTTCAGCCTCCAGTATATGAGAAAGTAATTCCTATTATTGTAAATTACCCAGTCTAGCATATTTTGTTATATCAGCGGGGATGGATGAAGACAACTTTCTACCTCATTCCATGAAGTCAGCAACACACTGATACCAATACTATATTATAAGAAAAGAAAATTACAGACCAATATCTCTTATGACATAGATGCAAAAGTCCTTAGTCAAATATTAGTAGACTGAGTCAAGCAACATACGGAAGTATTATACAGCATGGCAAAATAGAATTTATTTAAAGAGTGTAATGTTGATTGAACATTCAAAAGTCAATTATTTAACATACTGTATTAATAAAATAAAATACCAAAGCAACATAATTATCTCAAATGATGCATTAAAAACACCCTTCTATGTATTATAATACCAGTCAACAAATGAGTAATAGAAGGAAACTTCCTTAATCTGATACAAAGCATCTATAATTATAGAAACCACAACTAACATCATACTTACTGGTAAAAGTTTTTATCCTTTCCCCCTAAGATCAGGAACAAGACAAGGATATTTAATCTCACTTTCTTTTTTTTGAGACAGTCTTACTCTGTCACCCTGAGTAAAGTGTCGTGGTGTCATCGTAGCCGACATCAACCTCATTCTCTTAAGCTCAAGTGGTCCTCTTGCCTCAGCCTCCCAAGTAGCTGGGACTACAGGTGCATTCCACTATACCTGGCTAATATTTCTATTTTTAGTATAGATGCAGTCTTGCTCTTGCTCAGGCTGGTCTCCAAATCCTGCACTCAGCCAATCTACCCACCTCTGCATGGACCTCCCAGAGTGGCAGGATTACAGGCATGAGCCGCTGCAGCCAGTAAAATCTCACTTTTTCTTTCCAATACTGTACTAAAAGTTCCAACCAAGGTATTAAGTAAGAAAAAAAGATTAAAAACCATCCAGATTGAAAGAAAAGTAGTATAAATAAATGGATTTTCAGGTGACATGATCCTGTATATAGACTATTCCACTAAAAATCTATTAAAATTAATAAATTCAGCAAGTTTGCAGAATGTCCTGTCAATATACAAAAGTAAAGTGAATTTCTATACAGAGACCTGAATAACAGAAAGCTATCCAGTGTTCCTGGTTTGGAACACTTAATATTCCTAAAATGGGAGTATAACTCAAATAGATCTAAAGATTCACACAATCCCTACCAAATTCTTAGCTGACTTTTCCCCCCCTAAATTGACAAGCTGATCCTATGATTCAGATGGAAATCTGAGGGACCCAGAACAGCTAAAACAATCTTGCAAAAGAACAACTTTGGAAGTTTCACACTCCCAGATTTCAAAACTTAATTACAAACAATGACCTCTGAAAGGAAATAGGTCACCCTTGTATTTACATGTGAGCAGAAAAAAATAGATATCATATAATAAATGAAATAGACGATATAATTTTGCAAGATTTCACATCACACAAACCTGAAAATCATACGTGAAAATATATTAAATCCCGATAATTGAACAGTCACCTAAAGTACAAAAGAACAAAGTTTAGAAAATGACTTGCAAAGTCCTCGATTTTTGCTTACATAAATACAGACACAAAAGTTTACGAAATGAATCGCAAAGTCCTCAGTTTTGGCTTACATATCTATGCCTTTCTCTTGGTCATAAATGCGGCATAGATTGAGAAGGCAGCTTTACTCTCAACAGATGAACATTGAAGACTGACGTTCATTCATTCATCCACTCAGTCATTATCATTTAGTCACTAGGTGTTTCAGACCTTGTGAGTGCATTAACTTAATAATTTATAATTAAGTAAAGAAATTCCAAAGATCAATGACACAGTTTGTGCCTAGCCAATCTCTACTTCATATTCATATGACATAATTATTTATCAAATACATGAGGTAGTAAAGAGTCTATTCTTTTTTAATTTTGTATTCCCCACATCTATCAGTTTCTGACCCACTCATTTGTTTACTAAGCATTTGACTAATAGTTGGATGGGAAGACAGAATCTGATGAAGATACTCGGATGTGGAAGGGAAGGTTTTGGCCTGGGAGTAAGCTGAGAGCACTTCATTCTCTCTATGTAGTAGGTAGTCTATCGCAGAATCACAAAACAGCAGCCCCTTCTTTGAGGCCCCACACACCACTAGAGGGCGACAGTTTACAAGCAAAACTGAAAGTCTACACGAGCGCTCTTGAGGAAATGAACACAGAAGGGTGCTGAAAGGCAGCGTTGTCTTCAAAATCAACCCGTGGAACTCGTAGGCAGTGACTTGGAACACAAAATCATCACGTGGTGTGTTTTAACTGCATGACCCTGTGGCTTCTATTAATTAATCTAATTCTCTCTTGGAGGCATGAAAAAAACGATCCATTTATGTTTGTTTAGTATTTATTAAGCATCTACAAGGATCTGGACATTGTGCTCTGTACAATTAAGATCTGACAATTATGTTCACCAACTCGCGCTATGCAGCACTGCATAAATAACTCCTAAGGTTTCATAACCTTGGTATATCAGTGTCTCAGAGCTATGTTCTTGCCAATTTGTGGAACAGTGTCATGTGGAGTGACATTCATTAATGTTCTTGTGTGCTTTTATGTACCGTCACAAGAATGTCAGGGCTTGAACTAAAGCAATGGACAAACATTATCTGTCATCTTGAACTTGGCGAGAGTGGAAGTGAAATCAGGGACATGTTAATACAAGCTTAAGGGCATAATGCCATGAAGAAAATGACTACAAATGGATTAAATGCTTTTCTGAGGGGAGAGAAAGCATCACTGATGAAAAAAAGGTCAGGGTGGCCACTGATGAAAACATTGCAAAAATTTGCCAATTTACATCAGAAACATCAGCTGACTATGAGAAGCATAGCAGACCAAGAACATCAATAGAAAAACAGGAAAATCTTAATTGAGAATCTTGGCCAACAAATCATGGCTTTTGCATCGTCACAATGTACCAGCTCACATGGCATTGTCTGTGAGAGAATTTTTAACCAGTAAACAAATAACTGTATTGGAGCACCCTCCCTACGCACCTCATCTAGGCCCCAATGACTTCTTTCTTTACCTGAAGATGCAGGAAATATTGAAAGGAAAACATTTTGATGACATTTAGGATATCAAGAGTAATATAACAACTACTCTGATGTCCATTCCAGGAAAAGAGTTCCAAAATTGCTGTGAAGGGAGGACTAAGCACTGGTGTCAATACATATCTTCCCAAGGGAAGTATTTTAAAGATGATTATAGTGATATGCAGCAATGAGGTATGTAGCATTTTTTCTAGGATTTTGTGAACTTAATTGTCAGACTTCAGTACTGTCTAATGACATCTGTGTGTATTCACCAAGTTGGTTATATAGCAAAAATAATGAAAAGGTTGATTTTTTTTAAAAATTTAGCTTTTATGATTATCTTCTCCAAAAAATTAAAATAATATAATTTATTTTTAGAATTTCTCCCTTTAATTATTTTGATTGTTTTTTTGTTCTTATTTTATTTATTTATTTTTTTTGAGACAGAGTCTCAGTATGTTGCCCTTGGTAAAGTGCCATGGCATCACAGCTCATAGCAACCTCAAACTCTTGGGCTTAAGTTATTCTTTTACCTCAGCCTCCCAAGTAGCTGGGACTATAGGTGCCCACCACAGCACCCAGTTATTTTTTTTTTGTTGTAGCTGTCATTGTTGTTTAGCTGGCCCAGACCATGTTTGAACTCCACAGCCTGGGTATATGTGGCTGGCACCCTACCCACTGAGTAACGGGCACCTCTGTTCTCCCTTGAATTAAATGCCATATGAAATAATATGAATTTTAAGTTTATTGTTGAAAACAAACATATATATTTTAATTAGTGACTCTCCTGTGTTAAAGTCAATTGCCCTCAAATAGGTAAAGAAATTATTGTTCAGTTTTATTCTATGAAAATTTTATATACCACAAATAGATAATTTTATAACTTTATTTATAAACATATTTTGTCTTTAAAATTCAAAGTAAAATAAGTTGGAAAAGGAAGTTGAAAATTTTCAATGACAATTTGTTCTAGGAGACCCTATGCCAAATCTCTCTCAAAAGGCCTGAAGACTCTAACATTATTATAAATTCATTTCTCTTCTTTCTTTATTTTTAAGTAATAAAACGTGGAGTTAATGAATTATGTCTGTTAGTCCTTGTGCCAAAGTAAATCACACTAAGATCTGTTGAAAATTTTCAATGTGATGAAACTACCTTTGAGATATGAAAATCTGGGTAATTAGTTGGTATGAAAGGCAATATTAAAAGTTGAGTTTTGAACATTTTACACTCAAGATTCTACTTGACATTGAAGTAGAGAGGGTGACTAAACAGTTGATAGACAGGTATGGAATGCGGGTCAAGGCTAACAAGTTTAGGTTAGAAGAATATGCATAGCATTAAATAAGGGGTAAAATAAGAATGTGGTGGAGATAGAGTACATAGAAGAAAATAAAAGGGAGAAGTAAGGATTCTTCTGAGAAATGTTTAGTAGCATTGAAGTAGAGAGAGTTTCATACAAGCCAAACTGAAAGAAAGAAAGAGAAAGAAATAGAAACCAAGATGAGAACAGAGAATCAGTTTCAGTCAGTGGTTTTGCAAAATGAAGGTCATTGGCGATCTTGACAGGAAGAGTTTAAGGTGGAGTGCTAAATACAAAAGCCCATTTAAAATGGAATACATATTTCAAAACGGTTTTGTGTTCTTTCTCCAGGTAGATAAACCTATTTGGGCACAGATGTAATGTAGGCAGAGAGATGGATTTAATACCAGGGGAATATTATATAAGCCAAATTAAATTAGACAAAAAATACAGCTATGACAAAAAACAGTAATTCAATATTGTCATAATGGAAAAGTGATTCTGCTTTACTGAAAGAATTTTAGAATTTCTACCCACGTGGTGCTTATGTAAACACAAACATTCTAAGAAAAACAATTTGTTGCTTTACAGGATTTTAAGGTACTTTGGGTTTTATATTTATACTTCTTATTAATGTCCTCATTTCATCTTTTTTTAAATTAATTCAGTTATTTACTAATTTGGTATATGATTTATATTAAGTTTTTCTTTTACTAATTAGCATTTAAAAACTATGATCTTAAATAAACAATTCTTTTTCTTAAACCTTGAATGAAATTGTAAACTTCCAATGCCTCTAAAAATACCCTTGAAATTTGTAACTTCTTGTTTCTAAGAAAAGAAGTTAAATTGACTTCCTATAAATTACGTAGCTTTTGTGGTCAAATGAATAGAGACGTGTAAAGGAAACAGATGCGTAGGAGATACATCCTCATCTGATTGCATATGAATTCTAAAGTTTTAATGAAAAGTAGAAGGTGAATTTTCCTAAAACCGTAACACTTTAAAAAATCATTGCAGCCAGGCGCAGTGGTTCACGCCTGCAATTCTAGCATTCTGGGAGGCCAA
Source organism: Perodicticus potto (assembly GCA_963574655.1). Lineage (NCBI taxonomy): Eukaryota > Metazoa > Chordata > Mammalia > Primates > Lorisidae > Perodicticus > Perodicticus potto. Next base: position 16,952 of record CAUYRH010066002.1, on the reverse strand, counting down.
GGCTGCTGGATTGCCTGAGTTCAGGAGTTTAAGACCAGCCTGAGCAAGAGTGAGACCCCTTCTCTAAAAATAACTGGGTGCTGCGGTGGGCGCATATAGTCCTAGCTTTTGGGGAGCCTGAGGCAAAGGATAGCTTGAGCCCAACAGTTGGAGATTGCCATGAGCAGTTGACACCATGGCAATTTACCAAGGATGACAAAGTAAGACTGTGCCTCAACAACAACCACAACAACAACAAAATCATTCCTACATTCCAACATTCAAAGCAAGAGTGATGAATATGTTGTCTAAAACTGGTCTATCATACAGCCCCTTTGCAAGGTTTATTATTAAATCTCTCCCTTTTGCCACCTTGCATAAGTGTATAACCATATTATTTTAGAATGGCTTTTTTTACAGGTGAAATGATTTACTTATAAGGCTTACATCTAAAACTAGACTACAGCCACAGAAGATAGGGACTATGAAATTCATCCTTCATTTCCCATGTTCTTACTTTCCTCATTCGTTGTGAAGTGTGGGCAACAGTGCTTTTGATATTAAAGTCAGGTTTAGTAAAGGTATTTCTCATTTTATTCATCAATTTAATATTAGATATGGTCTGTTGTATATCTGGGTACCAGGTGCTCATTGATTTTACAGTCACATTTAACTCAGTGTACCTGTCAAGTCAATCATTTGGTCAATGTAAAAAATATGTTCATATAGGCCGGGCGTGGTGGCTCATGCCTGTAATCCTAGACCTCTGGGAGGCTGAGGCAGGTGGATTGCTTGAGCTCACGGGTTTGAGACCGTCCTGAGCAGAAAAGCAAGGCTTCATGTCTATTAAAAATAGAAAAAATGAGGCAAGAGGATCACTTGAGCCCAAGAGTTGGAAGTTGCTGTGAGCTATGACGCCATATCACTCTACCCAGGACAATAGCTTAAGACTCCATCTCAAAGAAAAAAACACACATATATATAAATGTTTCTATCTCTGAAGAAATAGGAAGGAAGAAGCTGGGAAGATAAGATATATAACTTTGACTGTGGTAGCTGAAACTATATATATATATGTGTGTGTGTGTATATGTGTAAACTATATATATGTACGTATGTATGTGTATGTGTGTGTATATACATATATAGTTTCAGCTACCATAGTCAAAGTTATATATCTTGTCTTCCCAGCTTCTTCCTTCCTATTTCTTCAGAAAAATCATCTCCCCACACAATATAATCCTAGGAGGTTGTCAGGCAGAGTACACCATTCTTCTGGTTGAAGTGAGTACTTGAAAAACAGGCAGGTGAAGCTGCTAAGGAGATAAAATATGGATCTATGTACTCTGACCCCAAAATGGAACATTTGCTTCCCTTTTGTATGAGTCATTTTTATGGTTTCTACAAACCTGATAGGTGTTATAGAAAATGTTCATTTGTGTGTGTATATTAGAGTCAAAACACATTTCACAATTATTCCCCATGAGTTCCACATACAAGTAGTTGGGGAAGCAGCTCTCATTGAGATAAAGGAGGGAGAAAAATTCTGAATTTCCTCATTCTTTTGGAGCATTGATTGGTGTGGGTCATAGGGAGTAAAAGTTGCATGTTACACGTATTATCCAAAGAAGATATTGAGAATGGTACTCCACTTATTTTGTTCAGTTTAATGTGTGGGTACAAACAACCACTTCAAAACATTTCAATTTGTTAAGCAGAGTCCCTCTTGTACATATGACCAGCACACAAAAGGTGTGCCAAACACCCCCATTCAGTGGGAGTGCCCCAGCTCTCCCCCCTCTTGCATTCCCCTCTCCCCAGAGTGAATTGAAATGAGTTTTCTTCTATGTGGGCATGCATTAAATCATCTACTGGCTTCTTATTAGTACTGAGTATATTGGATAGTAGCTACTACTACTAAAGCAACCTACAGATTCAATGCAATCCCCTTTTAAATACCAACATTGTACTTCGAAGAACTCAAAAAAAAAAATTCTTCTTTTTTTTTTATTTACTATGTGCCCTTATACAGAAAAAAAAGTACGAGTTAAATTACAGCATATGTACTCATATCACTATAATAATAAACACTTCCATCAGTTCTTTGATTATAAAAACATTTACATGTTAACTACAAATAGAAAAATGCTGAAAAACAGTATTCTTGTGAAATTTAGATTTCCTGAAGTATGAAGATAATACTGACAATGCCTCTTGGTGCCATATGCAGCTGACGTTCAGGTTTGGTTTTTTTTTTTTTTGCATTTTTTGCATTTTTTTTTTTTTTTTACAAAACAAGCAATTCCAGATATCTTATAAACAATAAAAGAAATATTTCAATATCATTCTACATGATCAGGAAAAGAGAAAAAGACAAACACTGTTGAATGTTCTAATATATGTACTGAAAGTCCTAGAAAAAGAAGAGAGAAAGAATATTTGAAAAGATAGTGTTTGTGTATTTTTTTCAAAACTGATGTAAGACGCACCCATATATTCAAGAAACTCAGTGAACTCCAAATAGGACAAATACAAAGAAAAAAACTCCTAAGAACATCTTAGTTAATTGCTTAAGACTAAAAATAAAATTTGTGAAGTAGGAGAAAAAGGACATATTCAAGTAAATGATTGTAAGACTGATAGAAACCAAAAAATAATTAAATATTATTTTTAAAGATGGGGGGGGGAAGTAAAAGAAAACTCCCAACCTAGAATTGTTTAGCTGCAAAAATATTTTTCAGCAAAGGTGAAAAAAAGGCATTTTAAATTCTTTTTTTTTTTTATTTTCAGCTGGCTTTTACTTTTCTTTAGTTTCCTTTTGTTTGTTTGTTTGTTTGTTTGTTTGTTTGTTTGTTTGTTTTTTCCATTGTCCTTCCTTGTAACGATGCGGGCCAGTTACCTCCCAAGTAGCTGGGATTACAGGCGCTTGCCACAACACCTGGCGATGTTCTTTCCTGGTGGTAGAGACGGGGTCTTTTCTCTGGCTCACTCATGCTTATGCTGGTCTCGAACTGTGAGCACTGGAAATCCACCCTCCTCGGCCTCCCACAGTGCTGGGATTATAGGCGTGAGCCACTACGCCTGGCCGGCATTTTAAATTCTAAAAGAAATTCTCTGTGGGCTAAAAGGAAATGATCCCAAATGGAAATGTGGGATTTTGCAAAGAATGATAAGCTCCAGGAATAGTAAGTATATGAACACATCTAAAAGACTAATTCTTTAAAAAAAATTTTAAACACTGTTATTGAAAACAAAAATGAAAATAATAATGTAGAATTTTTATGTAGAAATAAACTTTGTGACAATAACAAAGAAAGCAGTCATAAGTAAGGAAAGTATTAGAGATACAAGTTTTTACAATGTTCATGACATGATAAAATACTACTTAAAGAATATATAGTAAGTTAGGGTGTGTATTATAATTGTAGAGTAGTGGTTTTCAAAGGATAGCCACTGAATCAAAGTATAGCATCACCTGAAAACTTAATAAAAATGCAAAGTCTTGGCCAAGCATGGTGGCTTATGCCTGTAATCCTAGTACTTTGGGAGGCCAAAGCTAGATGATCACTTGAGGCCAGGAGTTCAAGACCAGCCTGGGCAACATACTGAGACCCCCATCTCTACACAAAAAAATTTAAAAATTAGCTGGGCATGGTGGGATATGTCTGTAGTCCTAGCTACTCAGGAAGCTGAGGCAGGAGAAGTGGTTAAGCCCAGGAACTCAAGGTTGCTGTGAGCTATGATTGTGCCACTACACTACAGCCTAGGTGACAGAGCAAGAATGTCTAAAAAAATAAATAAATAAACAAACAAACAAATAAAAGAAATGCAAAGTCTTTGTTTCTATCACAGACCTACCAAATCAGAAATTCTGGGAGTTGAGCTCAACAATTGGTGTTCTTTAAAAGTCTTTCATGTGTTAATAATACAACCTAAAGTTCAAGCACTTCTAGCTAGACTAACCACAAAACAAATAGAAAAAACAAACAAACAAAAAAACAACTACAAAGTAATAAAAAAAATACTTGGTCCATCCCAAAGAAGACAGGAAAGAAGAAACAAACCAAATAAAAATGTATGGAAATGTTTATAAATACTAATACTAAGTCTGTAGAAACCCACACAGCAAAGTATCCAACCAGGAGATCCACTTCACTGTGTCGGCAGTACAGGAGTGGGCCCATGACCTTGGGAGCCAATGGCCATACCCTGGACTGCACCATCCAGAGGTTGACAGTATCACAGAATGCTGAACAGTCCACTCTAGCTAGATAACTAAAGCTTCTTATCACTTTGAGTCATTCAAGTGATATACAGGGTAGCCATAAAGTTCATGTTTAATTTTAAATTGCACACAAATTTTATAGCCACCCTGTATTTTGCCACGGGAATGCAAAAAGCAGAAAATACTTTTATGCATAAAAAAAAATGAAGTAATTACACAGAGAGAAGCAGATGCAAGAAACAGACTAAATCCTGACAGATGTCTGGTTTCTAGACACACCCACATTGGACATCTCTGTTTCCTAACAATTGATCTCCCCTGTCTTTTTTTCTTTTCTTTTTTTTGTAGAGACAGAGTCTCACTTTATCGCCCTCTGTAGAGGGCCCTGGTGTCACACAGCTCACAGCAACCTCCAACTCCTGGGCTTAGGCGATTCTCTGGCCTCAGCCTCCTGAGTAGCTGGAACTACAGGCATCCACGACAACGTCCAGCTATTTTTCTGTTTTGCAGTTCAGCAGAGGCCAGGTTTGAACCCGCCACCTTTGGTATAGGGGGCCAGCGCCCTACTTGCTGAGCCACAGGCGCCGCCCATCCCTGCCTTTTTTCATAAGTAATCCTGGTTTGGTTTTCATCACTTGCAACTAAAATATCTTATCTAATACAATATATTACACCTACGGTGCATTTTACAAGGGTACATGTCAAATCTATTAAGCGTACAGTATAAATGTCTTAACACAATAATTAAGAAAGTGTGGTGAAAGTTTGTTGTATTTCAAATTGTATATAAAACCAGCACATTGTACCTCATAAATGCATTAATGTATACAGCTATGATTTAATAATAAAAATAATAATGCATATATTCCAAAGAGGCAAACTCTTACCTTCACATGAAGAACTTTCCAAGAAATAATACATTTGTTTGAAAATGTAAAGAGTGTCTGTTATCATTTTTAAGTTTAGACAGTTCTTCATAGAAGAGATTCCATCTATTATAAAATAGTTGAGCTGGACAAAGTGACAGTCCCTCGCCACCTTGATGTCTTCTGGTAAATATCAGAAAAGGTATGATTTGAAAAATGGAATAGTTTCACTATTTGAGAAATAAAAAACAACAAGTCTCCAGGTACTCAACAACATTCCAAAAGAGGATGGGCAAGAGTGTATAACATTGCAGGGAAAAAAACTAACAGATTCTAGATTTAACATTTGTTAGAAATTGGAACCCAATTTGATGATGATTTATCTTTTATTAAATTAATACACTAGGAGAGTCTAGAAGTTAAGTATTTGGGGTGCATAAAACATAGAATAAAATGGTAAATAAAGTATCTTTTAAATGTACATTTTTATTTACTAGCTGAAATGAAAATTGAAAAAGATCTCAAAAAACTTAGCAAAATGCTTTCATTTGCTTTCTCTTTATGTCACTGCCAACAATGCCCTCTAGTGGTAATATAAGAAGCCACAAAGGAATGGAAAAAACTGCAATAAGTAAGCAAGCCTGCTGAACTCATTGGTAAGATTTTCACCAAAAATTTGAATATATACACTTCCAGTTGGTAATTCAATGTTATATTTGGCAATAAAATGAATCTTTACAAGGTATTTCAGCATATGTCTTAAAGCACAGCATTCCAAAGCTGGTTTTCCCCTGTAGTTTTCCAGAACATATGCCAAATCGCACATGAAAATAGCCATTTGTAAGGTCTTACTGGGGCATTTCTGGGTCACAACTTCCACTGGTACCTTAAAAGAAAATGAGATCTGCTTTATGGAAGATGAAGTCATTCGGCAAAACTTTTCTACTTTTAAACCCATCTACCTAGGAATTATAACTTCAGACAACAATAATGACTCAATTACCTGCTACTTTCAAAATTTTATCTGACTTCTGAACTCATCAACCAGATAAAGTCTCTTTGCTTGAGAATTCTTCAAACTGCAGCTATCAACTGCTGAGACAAGCCAGTCAAAACAACAACTACAGTTACAGGAATAAAATTTCTCTAATCTTGGCTCAGCAAAGAGCTTCCCAAAGGAACTGCAGCTGAAGTAAAAAGAAAAAAAAAAAAAAAAGGGAATTACCAATACATAGCTCATTCCCATCTAATTCAAACCAGCCAACGGCTGGCTCTATCTCTGGCTTGAAGATTTGTTCATCTTAGTAAATTTTTCACTTTTCTCTCCCCTCCAAGTGTCCTTCCTTCATACTTTCCAAACATCCTATAGTCCCTTCAGTAACTGATCATGTGTGTGATATTCACAGGCACTGAGATCCTTTTGTGACGACATATTTGTATGAGAATATATAATCTCAATGACTTTGAGTAAGGTATCGACCGACTACTATGTTTCACAAATTTTTCTGTTTAAATAGAAAGAAGCACATCCTCATACAGCTATGCTGTGAGTTGACAATGACCACTAACAATTCCTTTAGAAGGACTGAGATGACCACATTCTGTGAATGCTGAACACTTTCTGGTTTTGCACTGGTAAAGAGGAATCTATCCACTAAGTAATATATGTTTGAAGAGCTTTTATCTTCGTCAACCTTAGACCAAAATCTCATGAGGCAACCTGCACCTCAAAACTGTTTTCTCCATTACCATTTCTGGTGTCCCAGAAATATCTCTGCTTTTGGAGTCAAGTGGCTGGCCTAGGTATAAATCCCACCATTCCCAGACTTGGCTGTGCTTTTCAGCAAGTCATTTACACAAATTAATTAAAGAGCTCTTTGGGGATACACAGAGCAAATGGACAATTTCACCTACACTGAAGCATGAAGCCAAATGAAAAAACAAAGCTGTATAGATCCCAAGATGGCAGCATACAGTACTGAGTTTCTAAAGATATGCTGTATATATATGCACATATATAGAACGATCTTTAATGTGTTTGATCATGGATCCTTTTTTTTCTCAAAGAATTTCAAGAGACCAGGCTATGAAAATACTCTTCAGAAAATAAATGCTAATATAGCGTGTTCTCTGGAAATTCTCAAACTCAAATTATACTCCTTAAGTTTCCCTAGTCACGCTAGCCTTATTTCACATGTTCAGTAACACATGTGGCAATGGTTACCATATTGGACAGTGCAGAATTTAACATTCCACATTCCATCCTTGTAAGAGCTCTATTGGAAAGCACTAGTCTAGAGTTTTCCTCCTAACCTCGTAATCATATTCAAACTCTATCCCTTAAGATACTCACAAGAGTAGTAACTGTACAGTAGAGAAAACTGTTAATGCCTTAACCAAGTGATCAAAGAGAAAATCTCCAATAATGGGACAAATAGACATCATGTGCCTCCTCTTGTGCTACCTTAAGAAGAACACGGCATCTCATGTGGGGTAGTTCTGCCAAAAATACGTAAACTGATCTAATTATTAGGAAACATCAGACAAACACACATTGAAAGACATTCTACAAAACAAGAAGCCTGTACTCTTTGTCATCAGAGACAAGGACAGGTTAAGGAACTGTGCCAAGTTAAAGGACACTAAAGAGACATGACAATTAAATGCAATTCATGATCTTTGATTAGATCGTGACCAGGGAAAAGAATAACTATAAAGGAAATTATTGGGACAATTGATCAAATGGACTATGGGTTATATGTTATTGTAAGAATATCCAGTTTCCTGATTTTGATCATTTTGATGTGGTCATGTGAGAGAAAATTCTTTATCTTAGAAAGTAATCACTGAAGTGTTTAAGAGCAAAGGAGCACTTGCTGTGTTTCAGTAAAGATGGAGACAGCATACCTTGCCCTGTCTCTCCCACTGAATGCAGCTAAAAACCTTGAGGAAAATGTGTAGAGCAACTATCTGAAGTCTTTGAAAAAATAGTAGGGATGGCAGACTGATCTCAGAGAACCATTGAGTTGGTGGTGAATTTCCCCTTTTAAAATCTGTTTTCTCCCTGCCTAGATTCGAAGGCAACCTGAAACTTCATTCCAGGTGAAGACAGAAGTTCCCAGAGAAGCCTTGTCTTTCTTGTCTGAGGAGTCAGAAAAGGATCTCCTATGGGTCAGAGGTAGTGTGGGAAATCCTCTGGGGTTTTGCCCCCTCTCTTTTCCAGCCCCTAGGCAATCCTACAGTGGTACAAAAGTAGCAATAGCCAGGCAAATTCTTAAAACTCAGAGGGTAATCCAACTTTCTGACAAGAAGAACCATTGATCCAAGAGTGAGAGGGAAATCTTGTTGCTCTGTCTTCTCACTACTGGGTCCCTGGAGCAGATACAGTTGTGGAAAGTGTATGACAAGGGAAACCAAAGCTGTGGCTATGTAGGCAAAATAGCACAAAGGGGTTGCCTGGGAGCAGGAAAGACCTCCCTAGTGGAATTATCGGAAAGAAGTAAGTTCAAGAAAGTGATCCCATAAAACAATGTATACGGTATTGAGATCATCTTGGAGGTGTGAATACAAAGATCTGCCCCTAAAGAGCCTGCAGAAGGTGTTGAGAACTTACCTTCAAAGTGGAACACTGCCCAAGTCTCAGATTGACCACCAGGTGTCACACACACAGGATAGATCCAAGTAGCACCAGAAAGGCTGTGAAAACTGAAATCACAGCCAACAGAAAGCAGAGTAGGAACTTGTAACCTAATTCTAAACTTGTCAATTCCCTTCTCAAACAAATAAACATCCCCCATAGTATTTAACAAGACCCAGAGTCCCATAATACAATATTCAAAATGCCTAGCATCAAATCTATAATTATTCAAAATGTAAAAAACAAGAAAAAATATTTTCAAAAACAATCAGCAGCCATGAATCTAGATGTTGAAATTAGGCAGACTTTACAGCTATTAAAACCATTCTCTGGCCCAGCACAGGTTCATGCCTATAGTCCTAACATTTGGGGAGGCAATGAGGATTGCTCGAGGCCAGGAGTTCAAGACCAGACTGAGCAAGAGTGAGACCCCATCTCTATAAAAAAATACAAAAACTAGCTGGATGTGGTGGCATGTGCCTGTAGTCCCAGCTACTCAGGAGGCTAAGATGGGAGGATCCCTTGAACCCAGGAGTTTGAGGTTGCATTGAGCTATAATAACTCCACTGCACTCTAGCCAAGGTGACAGAGCAAGAACTCAAAAAAAAAAAAAGAAAAGAAAATTTATGAAAACTCTTAAAAGAAGTAGAAAATCCCAGAAGACATAAAAAAAAGCAAAAGAAAATTTTAGGCATAAAAAATACAATAAATTAAGTTAAAAATCTATTGGATGTGATTACTAAATGATCTCAAAGATAATCCAACAAAATTTATCCAATCTGAACAACAGAGATTTTTTTTTAAAGAAATTTTGAAAATGAGCAAAGTTTAAAATACTCGTGGGACAATACCAAAAGATCTAAATTTGTGACTTTAGAGTTCCAAAAGGAGGAGAGTCATGCAGAAAGAAACTTAAAGATATAAATGGATAAAAAAAATCCCCCAATTTGTTAAAAGACATAAACACATACATTCCAAAGGCACAGTAAATTCTGGAAAGAATAAATTCAAAGAAATCTACACCCAGATAATAACATAAACAACTGGAAACTAAGGACAAAATCCTGAAAGCAGCCAGAGAAAAATGACACATGATATAGAAAGAAATGATGATTCACATTACCTCATATTTCCCATCAGAAACTGGGAGAGCCAATAGACAGTGAAACATTTTTAAATTGCTGAAGTAAAATAGATTTCAATCCAAAACTCTATGTTCAGTTAAATATTCTTCAGGAATGTAGGGAAAATAAAGACATTCTTGGTGAAGAAAGACAGAATACATGATCAACAGACTTGCTCTACAAAAGTACCAAATAAGGTTTTTCACACTGACAAGAAATGATAAGAGTAGAAAATCTTATGCATAAGTCCAAGAAGATCTAAATCAATGGAGAGACAAACTATGTTCATGCACTGGACATTTCAACATAATTAACATGTCATTTTCCCTCAAATTTATCTACAGATCTAATACAATTCCAGTTAAATCCTGGCAGGAACATTTTTAGATATAGGCACATTGATTCCAAAATTTATGTGGAAAAGTAAAGCAGCTAGAGCAGCCAGAACGATTTTTAAAAAGAAGAATAAAGTTGGAGGACTCACAGTAAAAAATTTTAACACTTAAAGCTACAATATTCAAGACATTGTGGTATTAGCAAAGTGATGGGCAGATAGAGCAATGAAAGAGAATTTTAATGTCCAAAATAGATCCACACAACTATGACCAAATGATTTGGAACAAAAGTGGAAAGGCAATTAATTGGGAAAAAGTAGTTTTTTCAATAAGTGGCTTTAAAACAATTGAATATTCAGACATAAAAGAAAAGAAATCCCAACTTAAACCTTGTACTTTACATAAAAATTAACTCAAAATTAAAATTAAAACATAGCAAAGTAAATACCCAAAACTAAAGGACAAAACCTAGTTTCCACGATGGTGCAAACAATAAAACTAAGCAGTGGACTTTCACAAAATAAGATGAATAAACTCCACCACACTTATCCATTCTCTCAATAAATGTTAATGGTTTGAATTCCCCTCTAAAGAAGCAGAGGCTGACCAAAGCACAAGCCATCCATATGCTGTATCCAGGAAACACACCTATCCTTGAAGGACAAATCTGGACTCAGGGTAAAGGGATAGAAAACAGTATTTCAGGAAAATGAAAATCATAAGGAGGGGTCACACGCAATCTTATTTTCAGATACAAGTGGATTTAAAGAGGCTAAAATTGAGAAAGACAAAGATGGTCACTTCTTTCTGGTCAAGGGCACAATACAGCGAGAGGATATTTCAGTTCTAAATACATATGCACCCTACTGAAATGCTCCCAGACTTATGAAACAGACCTTAATGGGGCTGAGCAATGTGATATCACATAACACCATAATAGCTGGGGACTTTAACACCCCTCTGGTAGCACTGGACAGATCCTATAAACAGAAACTAAACAAAAATATAAGGGACTTATACCTGACCCTAGAACAAAAGGGCTTTATAGACATACAAAATGTACCATCCCAAAGCTAAGGAATATACATTCTTCTCAACAGCCCAAGGAACATACACCGAAAGAGCTCATATCCTAGGAATATAAATCAAACCTCAAAAAAAAAAAAATTAAAATTATACCTTGCATCTTCTCAGACCATAAGGCAATAAAGGTAGAACTGAACTGCAACAAAAATTGTCATCCCCACACAAAGGCATGGAAATTAAACAACCTAGGCTGAATGACAGTGAGTCAAGAAAATATAAAGGAGGAAATTGTTAAATTGCACAGATTGCATCTGTTAGGTGAAGTCCCTCTTATAATTGTGTCCCGCCCCCAAAAGGTATGCCATATACTGTGCCCCACCATCTCCCTCCCTCCTCTCTTTTGCCCCCTCCCTCATTCCCCTACCCTCCTCCATGTATTAGGTAATCTATTGCCTTCGTGTTGGAATTGAGTACATTGGATTCTTCCTTCTCCTTTCTTGTGAGGCTTTACTAAGAAGAATGTGTTCCACCTCATCCAGGTCGATACAAAAGATGTAAAGTCTCCATCTCTTTTAACAGCTGAATAGTATTCCATGGTGTACATATACCACAGCTTGTTAATCCATTCCTGGGTAGTGGGCATTTAGGTTGTTTCCACATTTTGGCAACTGTGAATTGAGCTGCGATAAACAGACTAGTGCAAGTGTCCTTATGATGAAATGATTTTCTTTTCTTCCGGGTAGATGCCCAGTAATGGGATTGCAGGATCAAATGGGAGGTCTGGTTTGAGTTCTTTGAGTATTCTCTATACTTTCTTCCCAAAAAGGTTGTATTAGTTTGCAGTCCCACCAGCAGTGTAAAAGTATTCCCTTTTCTCCACATCCATGCCAGCATCTGCAGAAAAAGCAGCAATTAATAGAGTTTGGAAGTGGGGATACGGTTTGAGACAATAAAGGGCAGCACAAGGGAATGTTTTGTGATAGTGGAATCATTTAATATCCTGACTGTGGTGATAGTTATGTCACTCTAGATGTATGCTAAAATGCACCCCCCTGAAAGGTGTCAATTTTACTACAGGTAGATTTCTAAATTTTAACAACAATTATGTTTTTAATAAAAGAGTAAAGAAGCATGATATTACAATTTTTTCTCCAATGGTTCAGACAAATATGTATGTATTTAGGTAGGTTGCAAACCGACAGACAGATATAATGCATAGATAGAGTGATACAGCCATGGAGAAAAATGTATACAGTGGGTGAATCTGGGTAAACCATGTAAGGGAATTCTTTGTACCATTTTCACACTCTTTCTGAAAGTTTGAAATTATATCAAATAAAAAATTACCATAAAAGTACATTTTAAAAGTGTGTTTTCATTAAAATGTGTTTTTAAAAATATTTGCAAGGCTATTGTACATGTACATTATGTCAAAGTTTTTATTATTCCTCACACCCAATGATCTCTCTCCTACATTTGAGCTTGAGAATTCCCATGCAATAAAATTGGGATGGCAGTTTTCAACTTGTGTGCCTATTCTAATCTATTTTGTAGGAGCCAGGAGCATTGAGTTGAGAAGGATTCCCAGGCCAAGTTCAGGCTTACTGAGGAAGAGTTCTGTTATTGATTTGTAACACCTGCCATAGGTGCAAGGTAGGTTTCTGGCAAGATGTATGCCAAGAATATCCTAATACAGCTTATATCATCCTCTTATTGTTTGCCATATTTTTTCTTTAAATCATTGCTCAAAGCTCTAATACTCAATGAAAATTTTATTTATTCATATACATATTCTTGAACCTATCAACATAGTCCTAAATAGCTCTTTCATTATTTATTTATTTATTTGTTGAGACAGAGTCTCACTCCATCACCCTGGGTAGAGTGCCATGGTGTCATAGCTCACAGCAACCTCAAACTCTTGGGTTCAAGTGATCCTCTTGCCTCAGCCTCCCACATAGCTGGGACTATAGGCACTCACCACAATGCCCAGCTAGTTTTTCTATTTGTAGTAGAGATGGGGTCTCATTCTTGCTCAGGCTGGTCTCAAACTCTTAAGCTCAAGCAAAACACCTGCCTCAGCTTCCAAGGCTGCTAGGATTATAGTCATGAGTCACTGCACCCAGCCTCTAAATAGCTCTTTTAAAAATAGCTGGAAAAATTAAATAAATAAATAAATAATAAAAATAAAAATAGCGGGCATTAGCTTGGCACCTGTAGTTCAGCGGTTAGGGCACCAGTCACATACACAGGGGCTGAAGAGTTTAAACCCAGCCCGGGCCTGCTAAACAACAATGACAACTACAACAACAACAAAAAAATAGTTGGGCCTTATGGCACGCACCTGCAGTCCCAGCTACTGGGAGGCTAAGGCAAGAAAATCTCCTAAGCCCAAGAGTTTGAGGTTGCTATGAGCTGTGACGCCATGCACTCTACCAAGGGCGACATAGTGAGACTCTGTCTCCAAAAAAAAAAAAAGAAATAGCTGGCATTGCTGCTTTTAGTTAACATCTTATATTATTTACTAATTTTTTTTAATGTTTCTCCACCTTTCTTTACTTTTTTTTTTTTTTTTTTGAGATAGTCTTGCTCTGTCTACTGGCTAGAGTGCATTGGTTTCATTATGACTCATGGCAAACTGGGGTCAAGTGATCCTCCTGCCTCAGCCTTCTGAGTAGCTGAGACTATTGGTGGGTGCCACCACTCCCAGCTAATTTTTCTTATTTTTTTTGTAGAGATGGTGTCTTGCTGCTCAGGCTAGTCTCCAACTCCTGAGCTCAAGGGATCCTTCTGCTTCAGCCTCCCAGAATGCTAGGATTATAGATGTGAGCCACCACGCCTGGATCTTTCTTTAGTTTTTTTGTCCAAATATAAGTCCTTGTCTTGCCTAAATAATTAAAGCAGTTTCAGCTCTTTCTTCATTTCATCTTCCTATACTTTCATCCTACCCATGGTAACTTCCTAATGCAATGATTAGATCAGATGTATTGAGTGTCAGCTGTGAACCAGAGTCTATGCAGAGTGTGGGAGATGGATACCTCGAGGCAAATTAAGGTCCAGACAAAAAGAACAGCAGGTGATTATAATATACTGAAAAATTCCTATCCCAGTTTTCTTATCTATGAAATTAAAACAATAATGGTCCATACTTCCCAGCGTATGCAGAGTTATAGCTAGTAAAGTGCTTAGTGCATGGTCTGGCACATAGTACCTCTGCACAGACACCAGCTGTCAATGTAATTACATCCAAGTCCCAAGTACAGTATTATGAATTACCCCCATTTTTATAATTTACAAGGATAGTGGATTTAAATCACATTTTTCAAGCCACCCAATGAGTCAGGAAGTCTTAAACAGAGCCAAAATCCCAAAGTCTGTTAAGCCAGATCTCCCACAAGGGAATGTGATTTTCCAAACAAAATAAACTGTGTCCTTTTAATTTTATCATCCTGTTTCCAATATGCTTTTGAAAATGTTTCCATGATGAATTTCAGCAGAAGATTATCACCATTTTCTTCTCAGTGCTAAGGTTTCTACAGAAGTCAGCAACATAATTCCCACATTCTATTTTCCTGAACTGTCCCCTATAATTCTTGCCAGAATTCACAGCTTTGATATGTTCCTCCCAATAGTCATAAATATTTATTGACATTAAATGAAATATCTTCTTCAACAAAATGAATTATGAGGCTCGGCGCCTGTGGCTCAACGGGCTAAGGTGCCAGCCACATACACCTGAGCTGGCCGGTTTGAATCCAGCCCCCGGGCCCACCAAATAACAATGACAGCTGCAATCAAAAAAATGGCCGGGCATTGTGGCGGGCACCTGTAGTCCCAGCTACTTGGGAGGCGGAGGCAGGAGCCTCGCTTGAGCCCAGGAATTGGGGGTTGCTGTGAGCTGGGATGCCATGGCACTCTATCCAGGGTGACAGCTTGAGGCTCTGTCTCAAAAAAAAAATGAATTATGAATATTATATATGAAAAGATAATAGCTACAATGAAAGGGCAGACTAGGAAATAAGGCCCACAACTTCTAATACTCTGAGGATTTGAAAAACAAAATGACATTATGCTTTCCTGAATCCCAAAACTAATCTCTCAAAGTGTCCCTAAGAAAGCCTGGGGGATAAAGATGAGAATCAAAAACTGTGATCCATTTCCAAACATATCCAGAAAAAATATGTTCCCCCAACACTGCCAGGATAAATGCAAAACAGAGGTTTTGGGGGAGGAGCCAAAATGGTGGTCTGTAGCCAGCTTTCCACAGAGGCTCCCATCCAGAAGGAGAGTTAAAGGACAGAAATTTAGCAAGAAAGCCTATGGTTTGGATCTGAGCCAAAAGAGAAGGTCAAAGAATGCACATCAACCCTGCTGGGACAACGTGCAACCCAAAGGATGCAAACAAAAGGTACAGAGCACATTACCAAGTGGATGGGAGTCCCCTCCCCCATGAGAACGGCTCGCAGTATACTCCATACCTCCATACAAACAAGCGAGCAGGGTTCAGATGTCCTCCCACTCTACCCCATAGGAGAGACCCTCTAAAAACCGGACCTCCTTCCCCTACTAGGGTGACATGGCACTCTCCTGCCAGGCATAAAACTGTATAAAACTGTGTATATTCTCTACCTGCAAGTTTGAACTCCCGGCACTCCCCTCCACTCTCACCCGGAGTTCTGGAGACCTGTCCTCCACAGAGTTCAGATTCTTGGACATTTTCTTAAGGGTTGTGGATGGGGCATGGACTGTTGCTGATCTGTGCTGATTTTCTGGCTCAGGAGTGGTGAGAGGAAAGTGAGCCAAGAGGAGGCTGACTGGAGAGGCGGTACCCTGAGGCATGTAGCAGCAGCCACAGCTTTGGGGACAATGGCAGTGGGGCTTGCACCCCTGGGGATGTTTTGAGGAGACACTCCCAGTCTCTCTGGGCGGCCTGGGAAAGCTGGACAGCATCTCCGGTGGCAGCCACTGGCAGAGTGGAACAACGCAACTGAGGCACAGGCCCCGGGAGTGAAGGGTATGCCTGAGGTGATACCAGCCGGGGCGGAGTGCAGGGATTAGAATACACATAGAGACAGCCAATTCCCAGGGTGGAGACTGCTTTACTCAGCTTCAAAAGCACCTGGCCCTCAGGGGATGAAAGCTGAGACAAAGGCTCACAGACTTAGTCAGACCCATTTGCAGCCCAACGTCTGATCCAAAGGGGAAAATAGCCAGAAAGAAACAAATTCTGCAAACTTGTTCTGTTCTATCAGCAACATCAATCAGGGACAGGGCTGGAACTGAGTGAATCGCCCCACCCCCTATCAAGTACCCAGGTTGTCAGGCCTCACCTCCCACTGCCAAACAGTGACAGAGAGTGGCGGACTGGCTGAGGAGCCACAGACCTCCTTGTGACACAGGCAGGCGCAAACCTCTGGAGCATCTGCTCATTGGAAGAAACTGGATCATATCCCTGCGGGGTTACCAGTGACTGGGTGTGACAGAGGGGCAGGGTGGGGAAGGCAGCATCAACCTTCCCAGACTAATCTACTTCCTGGGGGGGGGGGGCCTCCTGAGCTCACAGAGCACCAGAGTGAGTTATACTACACCAGGTGTCCTCAAACTTTTTAAACAGGGGGCAAATTCACTGTCCCTCAGACCATTGGAGGGCTGGACTATAGTTAAAAAAAAAAAAACTATGATCAAATTCCTATGCACACTGTGCATATCTTATTTTGAAATAAAAAACAAAATGGGAACAAATACAATTCACACGAACGC
>CAUYRH010066001.1:0-14125 GCA_963574655.1 Perodicticus potto | reverse complement strand
TGCACTCATTCACCTTCCCCCCGGCGGAAGGGACTGCATTCAGTCGTTTCCTGGCCAAGGAACCCATACACCTATATATACCCTGAGGCTAGAGGCCTAGAGGAGGAGACGGGGAAAGACCGGGAGAGGAACGGAGAGAGCTTCTCTCTCCCTACTTGAAATCTCTCCCTCTACCAGGAGCTTTGATGTTTTCTGTATTCTTTTCTGTAAATCAATTCTGTCTTATCACGGACGGGTGGGGGGGGGGAGGAAATAATGTAATGAAGAATAATAAAATACATGTATTTAAAAAAAATAAAATAAAATAATAGTTTCCCAGGCAGGTTTTAAAATTCATTTCTTCTCAATAGGTGCCTTCTACTTTTCAAGTAACATGATAAAGTTTCAAGGACATCTTAGTAAAGGTAACGCGTGTAAAATAATTCTAGCTTCACTAGTGAATCAGTTCCTGGTAGTAATAGGTAGATACATGGGTGGCCCAGTTTCATGTTTCCCCTGCTCATTTAGGCATCACCTTAATAAGTGACTATCTCAGGCTCCTCTCTGTCCCTTGTAAATATTAGTTGTTGAGGGTGGTGCCTGTGGTTCAGTGAGTAGGGCACCGGCCCCACATACTGGAGGTGGCAGGTTCAAACCTGTCCCCGGCCAAAAACTGCAAAAAATATATATATATATTAGCTCTTGACTTCACTACCTTTCGTCCCACGCTGAGAAAAACGGTACGTTCACAGTGTTTTGAGCACCCCAGAAGGAAAACAAAGAAGGAATGTGAATTCGTTTCTTAGGTGTTTACCTTTGCTGTTTCAAGGGGTGTTGTATTTTGTTTGGGGGCGTCTCTGATCATTACTTAACAGTTATTTTGCGTAGTTAAGCGTCTGGTAACCACAGAGCAGGTTTTAAACAATCTAAAGCAAGTTAAAGGTCTTGGGAATGAAGGTAAGCAGCCGTCCCCGTCTCCCGGTCGGCAGCACAGTCCGCCCGGGCGCGCGGTCCCCGCCCCGGGCGGCCACCTGCGGGGCGCGGGAGGGCCCGGCTCGCTCCGCTTCGTTTCGCTTTTTCATCTTTATTATTATTATTTTTTAAGACAAGACACCGGGCGGGTTGTGGGGCAAGCGCGGCCCCCGGACAGGAATCTGAGAACCCCGGGAGGCGCTAAGGGCGCGGCTCTGACCTCCAGTCCGCGTCCTCCCGCGTCCTCACCGAGGAGGCAAAATGGCGGCCGCGGGGCGGGGCGGGGCCGGGCGGGGCGGGGCGGGGTTTCGGCGCCACCGGGGAGGACCCGGCCGCACTCCGGCGGCCACCGCTCGTCCTCACCCAGCCCGCCCCGCCCCGGGGCCCACGGCCTGGACTGGCCGGCGCTGCCCGCCACGGCGAACGAGGACGCCATTACCGGCTCCCCCGGCGACGCCTCCGCCGCAGCCCGGCCCGGCCCGGCCCGGGAGAAAGGGGGGGCGGGGCCAGGCGCCGGCCCGGGAGGCGGGGTCGGGGGGAGGAGGGGGCGGGGCCAGGCGCCGGCCCGGGAGGCGGGGGCGGGGGGAGGAGGGGGCGGGGCCAGGCGCCGGCCCGGGAGGCGGGGGCGGGGGGAGGAGGGGAGGCGGGGCCAGGCGCCGACCCGCGGGCCCCGGACGCGGCGGCCTCCCGCAGGGCGCGCCCCAGTCTCACCCGCTCCCCGCCGCGGGCGCTCCGGACGGAGGGCGACTCGGCCCCACCCGGGCTCCCCGTGCGGCCGGGGCAGCCCCCGCCTTACCTTCCCGCTCCCGCTCGTCCGCCATCTTGTGCGGAGCGCGTCTCCCGGGAGACCCTAACGTTCCCCGCGTTCCCGTCGGCCCCCGCTCCGGCGAACCCGGCCGGGAGGAGGGGCCGCGCGAGCCCCGGGGACGGAGACCCCCGGGTGGGGGCGGGGAGGCTCCGCGCGACCCTCCCCTCCCGCGGGCGAGACCCGGCCCGCCGCCACCCGGCCGCGTCCCTGCTCTCCAGAACCGAGGCCCGAGCCAGGACTCCTGGTCACCAGGGAGAATCACTGAACGGTTAGGTTCGGACCCACCTGGGAACAGACTCACTGAACGGTTAGGTTCGGACCCACCTGGGAACAGCCCACAGGAGACTCACTGAATGGTTAGGTTCGGACCCACCTGGGAACAGCCCCCAGGAGACTCACTGAATGGTTAGGTGCGGACCCACCTGGGAACAGCCCCCAGGAGAACCTCTAAATGGTTAGGTGCGGACCCACCTGGGAACAGCCCCCCGCACACACGCCGCCCCTCCCCTCCTCTGGGCACGACGTGGCGCTGCTCGAGCTGGGGGTTTGACTGTAGGTTTAAAAGCAGCGGAAGAGCTCGGCCCCAAGGGCGAGGTCGACCAGCCCTCCGGCCGACCGCCTTCCCCTGCGCACTCAGCCCGCCGGGCGCGGGGCGGGCCCGGGCGGCTGCGGAAAGGTCGCGCTGCCCCGCGGCTGCCCGGCGAGTCCTCCCAGAGCCTGTGGCACCTGGAGCTAAAACGGAAAACTAGGCCGGGTGCGAGAGGAAACCAGAGCCGCTCGACTATTAGGACGGGCGGGGAGGAATAGCTGTAGAAAAACATGTGCAAACATTGCGTCGTCAAGGCTGCAATTTCTAATACCAAATAGAAGGTTCTCATGGCAACACAGACGTACCCGTGTGGCCCGACTAACACGAAAACGTTTAGTTGTGATATTTGACGGGACCTCCGGTTAAAGTTGCAATGGAAGTGCCAAATCCATTGCTGAAACGACAGCTAGGTAGCAGGATGTTTAATTTGTGTCTGATTTTTAAGGACGTGTTGACTAGAGTATTTTCTTTTTAAAGACCTTTGATTAAAATGCCTAATGTTCAAGTACTTTTAAAACTAATCTTAAGTGACATTTTAGTGCACATGTGTACTAATTAAACGACTTGATGTTATGTAAAAGCGATTGATAAACTGTCAGCTGTAATTATAAGAGGCTTTGGAAAAGCAAAGTATTAGTATTTAATGATTTTATCAGCAGTGTTTTTAATGCTTCTTATTAATTATGGTTCTATAATCTCTCAGAAAATCCTAAAGTAAATTGACTACATATTTCTCTTTATTAAGAAAAAAGTACTCTTTCCATAGAACAGGTTTATTTGGTGATGTGATCAGAAATCTGTCTGAAACTTAATCTAAACAACTGGGCCATCACAAAATGACTCACGTGAGAGGGAAGCTGCTTATATAAAATGAATACATTTGCATACAGTCCATGGTTAACACCCAAACATACAGAAAAGTAATCTTTAACATTCATTAATATCTACGTTTCATTTTCATTATGGTCTACTTATTTGTTTTTAAAGACTTTCTCTCTTCATAAAGATAATGACTTTGAAACAAGCATGGAAAACCCAGCTCTGCTCTCAGGCTTACTGTTCACTCCTATGCCTTTTAGTAGACTAACAGTTTCTTTTTCTGGAATGCCTTTCCCTCTGACCTTGTCCCAACATTCACCCTCCCACAGACACACATTTGTCCCCTCCTGGTTGTCCTGCAGGAAACCTCCTGGAAGCTTTCCCCTCAACTTTTTCTTCTTCTGTGGCCCCAGAACTCTTACAGCCTCTTGTATTGATTTACAAAGACATTTACCTGCTTCCACCTACCAAACTTTAACCTCTTGAGGACAGGAACTGCTTTCTTCAGCCTAGAAAAATTTTCTGTCTGAAATAATATGTATATATCTTAAAAATTAATATGAGTGAAGGGACATCAAAAAAAAAATGGGGAAAAAACTCGGACATGAGTTAATCTTCTCAATGACTTGTAAAAGAACCATATTCAGATTTACTACAATTAAGACAGATTTTCATTTTACATTATGTTTTTGTCTCAGTATTGGTAGTTGATGCTAATAAAATGAAATACTTACATAAACATTTATAAATAAAAACTAAATTATTTCAAGAGTTGAACAGATTTCTTTGTAACCTCCCCCATATTTTTATAGTTTTTACTAACTTTATTCAGCAAAGCTTTCTATTATTTAAATTATTTCAAACCACATCAATCTTTTATTTCTCTGAACTCCTAGACCACATTTACAACAATACTGTTTCTCTAAAAAAATATTTAACATGTTAATTAACCCACCCTCCCACCTGGGTTTGAAGTATAAGTAGTAGCCTTCATATTTATATATCCTTTTTTTTTTTTTCTTAAGAGACAGAGTCTCACTTTATTGCCCTCAGTAGAGTGCAGTGTTGTCACAGCTCACAGCAACTTCCAACTCCTGGGCTTAGGCGATTCTCCTGTCTCAGCCTCCTGAGTAGCTGGGACTACAGGCACCCTCCATAACGCCCAGCTATTTTTTTCTTGCAGTTTGGCCAGGGCTGGGTTCAAACCCACCACCCTCGGTATATGGAGCCGGTGTCCTACCCACTGAACCACAGGCACCGCCCTATATATCCTTTTATATATACCCCTAGTACCTAGTTTAATTGGGGCACATTATTAGGTGCTCATACATACTTTTCAACTGCCTAATTTGCTAATTAGACATAAATGTATATATTAACTTTCCACAAGGTGAAAATGATTATCCAAATAACAAAGGACTAAAATGCCAGTGAGTAAATCCTCCACGTTATGCTATTTAATTTGACTTTCAACTCTCTTTGGTTGTGAGAACTTGATTGTTTATTATATTACACTTTTAAAAAATTTCAGAACATTAGGGAGTACACACATTTTGGTTACAAACTTTTCTTTGGTACAGATTGAGTCAAAGTTGGAAGGGCGCCCTTCACCCAGATAGAGTTCACTGTACCCATCCCTTCCAAGTCCCTACCTCCGTTTGATTTTCACTAAGTTTTACTTCAATATGTACACAAAGTGCGGAACAATTAGTTCCAATTTAGTGTGGAGTATATGTGGTATTTGTTTTTCCATTCTTGTGATGCTTCACTTAGAAAAATGATCTCCAGTTCCATCCAGGTTGTCACAAAGATACTAGCTCAGCACTTTTTATAACTGAGTGGTACTCCATTATAAATATATACTACATTTTATTAATCCATTCATATACTGGTGGGCACTTGGGTTGTTTCCACGACTCTGTGATATTGCATTATACTTTAACTCTTTTTAGATGTCTGTAGCTTGCTTTGGACCATGACAAACTAACTATAACCATAATTTTCCCCTTAGAATATATTTTATTTCTGAGGGATAGCTTGAGCAACTAGTAACATCGTATACTGATAAAGCATTCTTTCACTTAAGAATCATAATGACTAAGAAAATGCCATGAAGGCTATGTTAACCAGTTTGATGAAAATATTTCAGATTGTATATGAAACCAGCACATTGTACCCCATGATTGCCTTAATGTACACAGCTATGATTTAATTTTTAAAAAGTTAAAAAAAAAATCTCATGATGATTTTCAGAAATTCAGAATTAGAAAACTGTAATATTTTGATCCCACTCATGAATATTTAGTAAACAGGGCTAAATCAGAAAAGGACAATGACACATATTCGATTAATTATTCTATGGGATCAGATGGATGTGTACAGATTATGTCCTTTTGCATGTTTGAATTTACAGTGAGTTAAATCTGTTTAGACAGGTATTAGTACCATGCCCATGAGGAATACAGAAAATGGTTCTTTTTAATACAATGCACTCAGTTATTTCAGTATGTCTACTTTTTTAGTATGGAGAAAAATAAAATAATATCAGAATAATAATAATATATTATTATAATATAATATATAATTGCATTATAATTATTATATATTATAATAATTTCAGATAATAATAATTATCAGAAAATTTTTTTAAGCTGGATTTTTCTTGGGCATTGCCACATACTGACCTATCAATCATATGCAAGTCATATAATCTCTCTAAAACTTAGTTAACTCAGAAAAATAGAAATAACAATGCCCAAAGATTTTTTTTTTTTTTTGATAGAGACAGAGTCTCACTTTGTTGCCCTCGGTAGAGTGCTGTGGCGTCACACAGCTCACAGCAACCTCCAACTCCTGGGCTTAGGCGATTGTCTTGCCTGGGACCACAGGTGCCCACCACAATGCCCGGCTATTTTTGTTGCAGTTTGGCCGGGATCGGATTGGAACTCACCACCCTCGGTATATGGGGCTGGCGCCCTATCCACTGAGCCACAGGCACCACCCTAACAATTCCCAAAGTTCTTATCTTACAGTTTTCATGAAACTCAATAGAATAACCAAAAGCTTTGAAAAGTTTTAAAGACTGTTCAAGGAAATCCACTGTCTTTAAGTGAAATAGTCCTCCATTGGAAGCACTTAGAGTTCAAGTCCTAACTTCTTTCCTGAGATCCACCTTCCATTTGGAGAGTTTGCTTTTCCACTGCTTCTGACTTCAGAGTTTACACTATTCACTACTAATAGTTATTAAGCATGAAATATCCAGTTTCCTTGAGTACTATGTTTGACAGTTGAGATCTCTGGCATTTCTTTTTGACACTTTTGTTTTATTTTTTTATTGGGAAGGTACAATCTCATTCTTTCTTTTGGCTTGTGATTATCTTTCAATTTTTTTTTAAAGCAGTTTTTGTGAAACAATAGATCATTTTCAAACATGAGTTCCTGTTGTGGAACTAATGCAGCACAGACAGCTCAAAATATCAAAGAGATGTTTGGGAAGGATGTGGCTGATAAACACACAGTGTGTCCATGGTGTGAGAATTTCCATTCTAGTAATTTTAATCTTGGAAATGAACCACTTGAGCGACCTGAGAGCAGGGTGGATAACGATGACCCGAAAGCCATAGTGGAAACAAATCCATCTCAACCTACATGTGAATGAGCAGTAGGGTTTGGTGTTACTATTCCAACAATAGTGGACTATTTGAAACAAATCGGCAAGGTAAGGGAAGGTGCATAGAAGGCTTCTGCATTAAATGAGCACAGAGATTGCAGAGGGAAATGGTCTGGAAGCTTGCCTTTCTTTGCTGTCATGACACAAAGGCAAACCCTTTCTATACCATATGGTTATGTGTGATGAAAAATGGATTCTTTAGGGCGGTGCCTGTGGCTCAAAGAAGTAGGGCACCACCCCCTTATGCCAGAGGTGGCAGGTTCAAACCCAGCCCTGGCCAAAAAAAAAAAAGAAAAGAAAAATGGATTCTTTTTGGCAATAACAAGCATTTGGCACAATGGTTGGATAAATATGAAGCATTTAAACAGTCCAAAACTCAGTATTGATCAAAAACAGCTAATAGTATCTGTTTGGTGGTCCGGAGCTGGTATTATCCATAACAGCTTCATGATACCTGCTCAGTTGATTACAGCAGATGTCTACTGCGACCATTTGGGGGAGATGATGAGGATGCTTGTGATAAGCAGCAGGGTTGGTCAACAGAGACGCCGATCCTCTTGCAAGACAATGCTCTACCACGTGTCACACAGACATCATTGTTCAAACTACAGATGCTAGCCTTGTAAACTGTCTGTCACCCACCATATTCACTAGACCTTGCACCAACTGACTACCCCTTCTTCCACCCTGTGGATCACTTCTTGCAAGGAAAAATAGTCAATTCTCAACAAGCGGTGGAAAATGGCTTTGCTCAATCACTGCTGCTGATATACACAAGCTACTGTTAAGATGCCAAAACTGTGTTGATAGTTTAGGCTTATACTTTGCTTCTTGTTAGAGATATAATAAACTAAACTTCGGGGGCGGTTGTTTATTTATTTATTTATTTATTTAGAGATAGAGGTTCACTTCGTCATCCTTGGTAGAGTGCCACGGCAACATAGCTCACAGCAACCTCAAACTCTTGGGCTCAAGTGATACTCTCGCCTTGGCCTCCCAAGCAGCTGGGACTACAGGTGCCTGTCACAATGCCTGGCTATTTTTAGAGATGGGGGTCTCATTCTTGCTCAGACTGGTCTGAAACTCCTAAGCTCAAGCTATCTGCCTGCCTCAGCCTCCCAGAGTGCTGGCATTGCAGTAAGCCACCGTGCCTGGCAATGAACTAAACTTTTGATTCAAAATCAGACATTTCATATTTAATGGCCTAAATATAATCTGCTGCCTATATGACAGGTGATCTAGTTTGCACAATATATTAGGTTGGTGCAAAAGGAATTGTTGTTTTGGGCCATGAATTTTTTTTTTTTTTTTTTTTTTTTTCTAATTAGACAGAGCCTCAAGCTATCACCCTGGATAGAGTGCTGTGGCATCACAGCTCACAGCAACCTCCAATTCCTGGGTTCAAGCGAGTCTCTTGCATCTGCCTCTCAAGTAGCTGGGACTTCAGGTGCCCGCCACAACGCCCGGCCATTTTTTGGTTGCAGCCGTCATTGTTGTTTGGCAGGCCCGGGCTGGATTCGAACCCGCCAGCTCAGGTGTACGTGGCTGGCGCCTTAGCCCGTTGAGCCACAGGCGCCGAGCCATGAATTTTAAATCATTATAACTAGGCTCAAATGCATCATTATTAATCATAATAGGAACTATTACAATCAACACAGGGTTGCCAATGAGAAATAAGCTTGTTTATTCCTGTAGCATAACAATCTATGCTTCAGAATTCTACAAACTCTTGTAAAGCATTTTCTGCATCCTTCTGCTTGTGGAAACATTTTCCCTGCAAAATAAGTTGTCCAGATGCTTGAAAAAAGGGTAGCCAGTTGGTGAGAGGTCAAGTGAATATGGCAGATGAGGCAAAACTTCATAGTCTAATTGGTTCAACTTTTGAAGCATTGGTTGTGTGACATGAGGTCGGGCATTGTCATGGAGAGGACTTGGGCCCAGTGAAAACCAATGCCATTTTCAGTGCATCTTGTGGATTTGCTGAGCAGACTTCTCCAATGGAACAGTTTCGTGGGCATTCAGAAAGCTGTAGTGGATCAGACTGGCAGCAGGCCACGAAACAGTGACCATGACCTTTTCTGGCTTTGGGGGAAGTGCTTTGGAGGTTCTTCTAGGTCAGTGTTTTTCAACCCTTTTTATCGCACAGCACACATGAAACAATAGTTAAACTTCCACAGCACACTTAAACTATGCCGATCAAAAAAAGGAGTAAAAAAAAGAATGTACTTGCTGTGCTTTGAACTTACTTTGAAAATAGTTAATGAACTTTAAACATTTTCACAGCACACCTAACATTCTCTGACAGGTTGAAAATCACTGCTCTAGGCCCAACCACTGAGGTGGTCCTCGGCAGTTGTCATACAAAATGCACCTTTTGTCACATGTCACAATTCAGGGGAGAAGTGGTTCATTTTTGTTACATAGAATAAGAGAAGATGACGCTTGAAAACGAAGATTGCTCTGATTTTCAGTCACCTCATGAGGTGACCTTTTTTCACCTTTCCAATTTGTATCAAATGCCGAACGACCTTGGAAGAGTTGAGGGTGAATTCTTCATCAATGAGAATTTTTCCTGTGGTTGTCAGAGGATGAGCTTCAATGACTGCTCTCAGTTGGTCATTGTCACCTTCCCACGGCTGCCACTACGCTCCTCATCTTCCAGGCTCTCAGCTCCTTTGCAAAACTCCTTGAACCACCACTGTGCTATACGTTCATTAGCAGTTCTGGCCCAAATGCTTTATTGATATTGTCAGTTATCTCTGACGCTTTACAACCCATTTCCAACTCAAATAAGAAAATCACTCAAATTTGCTTTTCGTTTAATGGCATTTCCATAGTCTAAAATAAATATAAAATAAATAACAAGTCTTAAGTCATTAGCAAAAAAATATACAAAGAGAGAAAGGTGCATTAAAATGATGTATAACATAACCACATTCATTTAAGAATGTATTCCAGTATCAAACTGCAAATTTCAACAATGGTAACACCACAGTTCCTTCTGCACCAAACTAATAATTTATCAGCTTCAATTTGGTTTCCGCCTTGTCATTTTTAAACCTTGCCAAGGGTCTCGGCGCCTGTGGCTCAACGGGCTAAGGTGCCAGCCACGTACACCTGAGCTGGCGGGTTCGAATCCAGCCCGGGCCCGCCAAACACAATGACGGCTGCAACCAAAAAATGGCCGGGTGTTGTGGCGGGCGCCTGTAGTCCCAGCTACTAGGGAGGTGGAGGCAGGAGACTCGCTTGAGCCCAGGAATTGGAAGTTGCTGTGAGCTGTGATGCCACGGCACTCTATCCAGGATGACAGCTTGAGGCTCTGTCTCAAAAAAATAAAATAAAATAAGTAAATAAACCTTGCCAAGGAGGAGATGCCTTTAAATGTGCCTAGATTCCGTCAGCTCTAGATTCAGGAACATGAGAGGGAGGCAGTTACTCTTCTGTTCTAATTCGTTTCCTAACTGAGGGCACATCCCTTACCTGGGTGATCAATGAGAATGTCCAGCCCTTTAAAGAAGGCACCACCTCTCCCTATAGGTGGTGACCGTATTATCTTCAAAGGAAAACCTTATCAGATACAGCAGAATAGGGGTATGGTTTCATTACAGTTATATTAAAATAGCTCTTTTTTTTTTTTATTGTTGGGGATTCATTGACGGTACAAGAAACCAGGTTACACGGATTGCATTTGTTAGGTAAAGTAAAATAGCTCTTCTTTATTAAGCTACATGAGGTACTTTGAACACATTATCTCCTTTAATCCTTATGTGGTTGATACTAGTATCCCTTTTTTACAGATGGAAAAACTACATCTTAAGGTCTCACAGCTAGTAACGAAGAGAACTGGCTAGGACTCTGGTTCTGACTGTACCTTACTGCCTCTTTTTTTTTTTTTTTGAGACAGGGCCTCAAGCTGTTCCCTGGGTAGAGTGCAGTGGCATCACAGCTCACAGCAACCTCCAATTCCTGGGCTCAAGCAAGTCTCCTGCCTCCGCCTCCCAAGTAGCTGGGACTACAGGCACCCGCCACAAGGCCTGGCCATTTTTTGGTTGTAGCCACCATTGTTGTTTGGGGGGCCCGGGCTGGATTCGAACCCACCAGCTCAGGTGTACGTGGCTGGCACCTTAGCCTGTTGAGCCACAGGTGCCGAGCCCTGCCTCTTTATAACTAGACCATATCATTGTTAGATCCTGCAGTTAACCTGAATATTTATCAAAGAATTTTTTTTTTTTTTTGAGACAGAGCCTCAAGCTGTCACCCTGGATAGAGTGTTGTGGCATCACAGCTCACAGCAACCTCTAATTCCTGGGCTCAAGCGAGTCTCTTGCCTCAGCCTCCCAAGTAGCTGGGACTACAGGCGCTCGCCACAATGCCCGGCTATTTTTTTTTTGGTTGCAGCCATCATTGTTGTTTGGCGAGCCCAGGCTGGATTCGAACCCGCCAGCTCAGGTGTACGTGGCTGGCGCCTTAGCCCGTTGAGTCACAGGCGCCGAGCCTTTATCAAAGAATGTTAAGGGTGAAAATTGAATTGGGCACCTCTCTCTCTGTCTGCTTTTTTTCCTTTTTTCCTTTCCCTGCTGCAAAACATCAAGCAGAGCATGTGGCAGAGACTCTTCGGGACATTAAAGCAACCAGAAAAGGACCTGCACTTTGTCCTTATGGGGACAGTTGGACCAAATGCCTGGTCAGGTGCTGGTTTGGGGACGGCAGGAGGGAGGCAGAATTTACTCTCCCATGACGGTCTAGCAGCTTCTCACCTTCTCACTTCTCTTTCCTTCCGGCCCTTCTGCAGTTCGAAGTTTCAGGCCTTTCAGTGGTGAGGGAGAAGTATGTTAATTCTCGGCCCTGGACAAGCGCATGCTCAGTGCATAGCGCCTTCAGGCTTTCCAGGGAGACCTAGCACAGGGAACCAGACGGCAGCGCTTGTGGGCAGCTTGCAAGCAAATCTTCATGAACCGCAGCTCTCAGCGCATTCGGAAAATCACACCCCAGCAGCTTTTGTGCTTCTCTCAAAAGCACATGTTTCTTTCTGTTTCTCTTTAAAACACATATCGGTACAGCAAGTCACTATTTAATTTGTTACCTAGCCATTTCCGGTCCTGAGGACCACTTTCCAGAGACTCTCATTGTTCGGCACCTTTTGCTAAGTCTCTGTCTTTATTCGTCAAAACTAAGACTTCAGGGCAGCGCCTGTGGTTCCGCGAGTAGGCGCCGGCCCCATATACCAAGAGTGGCGGGTTCAAACCCAGCCCTGGGCCAAACTGCAAAACAAAAAAATAGCTGGGCATTGTGGCAGCACCTGTAGTCCCAGCTACTCGGGAGGCCGAGGCAAGAGAATTGCCTAAGCCCAGGAATTGGAGGTTGCTGTGAGCTGTGACCCTACAGCACTCTACAGAGGGCGATAAAGTGAGACTCTGTCTCTACAAAAAAAGAAAAGAAAAGAAAAGGAAAAATCTAAGACTTTAAAGGTGAAAGGTGGTAGCTGACCCAAAGATTAAGTTAATGTTTATAACTGTTCACCCAACCTCTTCTGCCTCAAATGAAAAAGCAGGAAAAAAGGCTTGGCGCTCATAGCACAGTGGTTATGGTGCCAGCCACATACACTGAGACTGGCGGGTTCAAACCCAGTCCGGGCCAGTTAAGCAACAATGACAACTGCAACAGAAAAATAGCCGGGCGTTGTGGCGGGCACCTGTAGGCCCAGCTACTCGGGAGGCTGAGGCAAGAGAATTGCCTAAGCCCAGGAGTTGGAGGTTGCTATGAGCTGTGACCCCACAGCACTCTACAGAGGGTGATAAAGTGAGACTCTGTCTCTACAAAAAAAACAAAAAAACTCAAAAATACCCAAATTTTCAAAATTAGGTTTCATTTATGTTGACATTTACATCAGGAGACAACGCTGTACTGAAAAACAAATAAATGGTCTCAGGAGGTAAAGAGATCCAGGGTTGAATCTCAGTCCACTACTCATTAGCTGTGACTTTGGACATGAACTTCTCTGTACCGTCAGTTTCTCCATCTGTAAAATTGGGAGGTAGGGAGATGCTGATTCATCATTCTGGACCTGACGGCACTCTGTGCTTCTCCTGTGACTTATGTCCTGATTTACTTTCTTTGGACTATGTCCGTGTGACCCTCTAATCACTCTGGGACAACAGCAGTAACGTCTGGAGCATTGACTATGGTTTGGTAAATATTCCAAGCATTTGACATGGGCTATCTCAACCAATCACAGTAGCTCTAAAAGAAAGAAACTATTATACTATGATTCTCATGTTAAAGATGAGGAAATGGCTCAGCGCCTGTGGCTCAACGGGCTAAGGCGACAGCCACGTACACCTAAGCTGGCAGGTTCAAATCCAGCCCGGGCCCGCCAAACAACGACGGCTGAAACCAAAAAATGGCCGGGTGTTGTGGTGGGCACCTGTGGTCCCAGCTACTTGGGAGGCGGAGGCAGGAGACTCGCTTTAGCCCAGGAATTGGAGGTTGCTGTGAGCTGTGATGCCACTGCACTCTAGCCAGGGTGACAGCTTGAGGCTCTGTCTCAAAAAAAAAAAAAAAAAGATGAGGAAACAAGAATTAAGATCATTAAATTGCTTCTCTGAGAAGCCTCTCTACTGCTCACCCCCAAAAGCCTCTCCTGAGATTCTCCTTTAGAATCTGATTCTGGGGGCGGCGCCTGTGGCTCAGCAAGTAGGGCGCCGGCCCCATATACCGAGGGTGACGGGTTCAAACCCGGCCCCGGCCGAACTGCATCAAAAATCAGCTGGGCGTTGTGGCGGGCGCCTGTAATCCCAGCTACCTGGGAGGCTGAGGCATGAGAATCGCTCAAGCCTAAGAGGTGGAGTTTGCTGTGAGCTGTGACTCCACAGCTCTCTAGGGAGGGCGAGAGAGTGAGACTCTGTCTCTGCAAAAAAAAAAAAGAATCTGATTCTGGACTTTTCTTTTTACCCCAGTATCAAGTCCTGGGGTCTTGGCCTACTTTCTATCTCCTGGAAGGGGGAACTGACCATCTAGTGTGGATGCCAAGGGATACCGTGAAGGGGGCTGGATCACCCCAATCTTTCCAGTGCCCACTTTCTTCGCTACTCTCAAAGACAACCACGTAGGCATTTTTAAAGTTTAAAGAGTTTTTTTGTTTGTTTTGTTTTTGAGACAGAGCCTCAAGCTGTCACCCTGGATAGAGTGGATTGTGTGGCATCACAGCTCACAGCAACCTCCAATTCCTGGGCTCAAGCGAGTCTCTTGCCTCCGCCTCCCAAGTAGCTGGGACTACAGGCGCCCGCCA